>UXSR01005508.1:1069-66337 GCA_900604375.1 Mesocestoides corti
ATTTCAGAAGCATCGGATGCATTGGATTTAATGCAAGAAGCTATGCCATAGTTATAAATAGCCTGGTTCATCTTGACATTCCTATTGTCCCCGAGGTATAAACCAATTTCCATGTGGCCTCTACACATGCCTGCTGTGTAATTACTGTCCTTTGGACAAAATGTGCTGACTCGGTGACTCAAGAACCAAATCATGGTTCTCACAAGGTCGCTTAGTTTGCTCTCAGTGTGGCTGCCCCGCCCAAGCGGAATCTGTAACGCAGCCAAACCCGGTTGTGACGTAAAGTCATGGTGTTGGGGTGTAATCTATGTGTATTACTTTGTGTAAATTGTGAAGAGGCGGTGTGGCAGTAGTGGATTGCCAGGTAGCAGTCATGTTTGTCTGCCCGTTCGTCCATCTCACCAAAGCAATGGTGACAGAACACAGGTGTTGGTAGCAATGCAGACCTGTGATTGTTAGTAGGCATTTGCTCTGGGAGATTGCGACTCTGAAGCATTTGTTAAAAATCGTGTTTGTAAGCATCGTAGCCTCATGAACTTGGAAAGCAACAGGACGATGCCTCATGGTAGCGTTATCATTTGAAGATATCCAAAAGTTCACTGATGAATGCAAATTGTGGATGGTGGGCTTACAATATGGTGGGCAACGTAAATTGTGTGGGAAATATCAATTTCAGAGTGATCGATGTCCTAGCAACAATAGGCTCAGTAGCCAGTGAAGTGGTAAAGGTAAATGGTTGTGGGAATTTACGATCAAAATTTTCAAGAGCACTTAACCGATGTTTTTGCTAGGCGATTTGTTCGTCGCACTTTAGATTATTGATATATTTAATGAGGTGTTTGTGGTAATTTGTATAATCACATTGTCCCAAATGCCTTGCCTACGGGCTCGTTCAATGCAAAGTTCATTGACCTCCGTACACGTGAAATCATCGGGAGTGTACAAGATCGACATTCCTGCAAATCTTATTTGTCAGTTATACAAACTGCCCTCAAAGGACGTTTGGTACGACAAAGCTAGTGATCGTTCTGCTGGCCTACCAAATATCAGGAGCGTTTGGCCTTGCAACACTCTGCAGTGTTGTTACAATTCCCAATGGCCCAACTGATTCCTAGTGATCATAACCCCAAGGAGCAATTATGTTGACGATATGAAGGGGAAGATTAGGCATATTTCACACCTCATTCATACAGCAGCACAGGAAAAGCGGCTATTTTGACAACGATCTATGAATCTGCGAATCGTCGTATGAACGAACACGAAGGATTAGAATTGCTAATGCCTACTTGACTATGATGATGCCCTTTTAGCCACCACAGACCCCCATTAGTCGGACCTAAGTCTGCTGCTTCCTTTATAAAGAACCGTTGCCACGACCTATCTCTCTCAACCACGCAGCGACAAATCAACCTCACTTCTTCCACCACAATCTCCCTCACTCAGTGCGAATCCTTTTCACTGCATTCACATTCACCACAATATCCACCGGTTCTTGCCAACTCACTGACGTTTTGCGAACGGTGCACTTAATCTCAGCCTCATTGTTCCTCACAGAAGATTACTTTAAAAATTTTCGGTCATACTAACGTAATCGGAATAGGAACAGAGTGACGATATGGGGGTTACGGATTCACGGGTTCTGCATGTAGTTCAAAAAAAGATTGCATTACCATTCATTTGATAAAATGACTGGAGTTTAAATAAACAAACCAACGAATTAGTCATACTAGTGGCTTTTGTTGCGCCAGTATTATCTTTTATCACACTGTGCAATTCCAATTGTGCGAATTTTATATGTGACACTAGCATGCATTTTTAACTGTGCTGATGTCTCCTTTGTAGTCACATCATTGACCCTCAGTTATCTAGATGCATTGTGAGTGAACACATTCCTAGAATTTATCGAATTTAAATTAATTTGTATGTAGGATTAGACTTTGGAATTGGAAATGTGTGATAGTAAGCTAAAGAGTTCATTTGGTAGCAACCTAACAATAAAGGCGTTTTTACTTACCCACAAAGCACTCGAAACTGCACAAATTTGATGAATTTTTTTGGCTCTAAAACAAACTGCACAGGAATCATAAAACTACGTCAGAGCTTAGTTGTGCACTTGATTAGCAAAAAGAGGAGCAATTCCTGAACTGGTTCACGCTAAAGCGAATATCCCCATTCACAGAGTGCCTGACTGAAGCTAAACGGCTACGAAAGAGAACCAGTGGGAAGTTTGTTAAAATCATCAATATGCATGAGGGTTGGCCCCTCGATACAGATATGGATAATGGAAATGGAAAACAAGTTGTGTGATCGCGATGCTAATGTGTTGTTTTTCACTGACGTACCCAGAATAAAACAGAAAAATGCAATCATTTTCAGACGTTTTTCTTAAATAATTCAGTACAACCCAGCCCCTGACAGCGCTAACAAAATTCGATATGTATCTAAATTCGTCCAACTACTGATAATATTGGAAACACCCATCCGAGACAGTTGTCTTTGTAAACACAACTTATTTTAACCTGTATAAACCCAAGGCAATTCAAATGAATCTACTAATATATGAACAATATTGTTTTTTTTTTAAAAAATCAGGAAACGATTAATTTCTTCGATGTGACAGTTTCCCGAAAACCTCTGACAACGTGAAAACTTCGAAATTTACTGTTTTATAACTTTTGAGACTGAACGTTATGCCAGGTGACATTCTGAAGTTACTCTAATGTAACTTTATGCACACGACTTGTCGTATCTGCTGATTTTTGCTAAAAATTGTGAACTAATGCAAAATCCAATCCCCTTATTTAATTTGGCCCACTCAATAATCCAACCCGCGTTAAAAAGGCTGTATTTGAATGACATGATATACCGCTACAAATGTCCTCTAGATAGCAGTCCAGGTAGGAACTATATGTAAGAGCCATCGTTTGTCAGCAAGCACAGTTTTGGCGTATTACAGAGTACTAAGTATTATGGACTTTGATACCGTTTGAACAAATTTTGCTTCACTGTTTTCAGCTTTTATGCATAATCCTCGTTTATGTTGTCCCAGTAGTTCCATTCCAAGACAACAGAACTACCCATTCGGTCAGCCAGTTCTTTATCCTCCCGCTTTCTTCACGCCACGCCTACGGCCCTGAGGGCAACTCTGCCCCTCCCTATGCTCTCTGCCCTCGCATTTGGTAGTCTGGGACATTCCTAGTCGCCATTGGACCACATCAACTTGTAGCCTACCAAGTTGACAAAAGTAAAGCAACGATGCCACGCCTCTTCTAGATTTAAATACACAGAATCTACGTTCAGTCCCTCACCCCCATTTTGTTGCAGAACGTTCTCCAACTAGACGAAAAAATTGTTAAGGTGCGTAATAAACTCCAAAAACAGCAGTGCACGCTTCATTAAAAGTGAAATGATCATAAACAAGTGTTAAATGTGTAAAGAGAAAAAAAGGCATAAAGGAAAGGAATTGAGGTGGTTAAGAATGATGAGTGCTGGAAAAGAGCCTCAAAGGTTGACAACACCAACGTAGCGAAAGAGCAGAGAAGTGGCGTAGGTGGGACACGATTGAAGAGGGAGGGGAGGCGGCACGGGATCAGGACTATGTATAAGGACGCATCGTGCCAGTGTGCAACCAGGGGCCATGAGGGCAACTCTGAAGGAGACGGGCGGGACTCAGCAACCACAGCCGGCAGAACTGTTGGTCACAGGCGTGTTTGCTGACTGAGCAGAGCCTGTCACCTGGAAGGCGTTTTTGCCCAGGACCCCACCACCTGCGTGGTTCAGGTCTATGCTAGAAGGACGAACAATCCGGGGTTCAAAATGGCGCAAATAAGGAAAAAGGGTTAGAATACGATGGGAGTGGGATGGTGCACTCAAGATGGACAGGCACTAATATGAGGGAACACCGATTGTACCGATACACCTCACGTGTGAGCAAAGCTTCAATTAAAACTCCAGATATACAACACTAATCTTGGTTAGTTGGCTCCTAAACAAGTCGCAAAAGAAAAAATGCAGATTTTTCTGTAGAAGGGAATTGGCACAATGAGATGGGGCTCTTCAAGACAAGCGACGACAAGCAGCGCCGTAGAATTTTAAGGGCATTCGAAACGTCCAAAGAGGCCGAAAAGTAGGTTGATAGTCAAAACGTCATCCTATTACAGCCTTCTTACTCAACTGGACAACAAATTAGCATTTTAGTTCTTGAAAAAAACGGGGTTAACTTGTAAATAAACAACCAGATCTTGAGATATTCCGTAATTTTGAGCCGATTTTATCAAAAACATTCACACAGTAAGTCCTAATAAAAAGGCAATAGGGAAGATGACGTGTTCATAACGTGAAGCCGCAGTTCCCACAGTTTGTACTAAAAGAACTAACGCACAGTTGAAAGATAATCAGCCCCAGAACGGCGAAAATGTAAACATTTTTGGGTAAAACAGGAAATCGAACTAGCGATTGATTTTCTGAGAAGGTACGCATACTCGAGTTCCACATAGTCCCACATGTCAGAGTTTAATTATGCTGTTGTATTACCACCTTCACCATCATCGAATGTCCACTAAACTACAGTGGAATATGAAGGTCTACGGGAACGTAAATTTTCGAATACGCGACTTAACTATTTAAAACATAGGCCTTTCGAAATCCTACTAGCTGCTACATTCGGGCGTTGATCAGAAACCAAGTACGACAGAGATGTTAATCTTGTATATGTAAAACACTAAACTATATACCATGTTTATCAGTACAATGTCGAAGTGACGTATTTAAGGTAAAATGAGGCATGTTTGTGTGGAAAAAAAAACGTTAAAAGATGTTTTTTGGTATCATTCGCAACCAGTCATAGGATGGCCCTGTAGCGAATTGTGTTAATTCATATATCCGAACATCTCGACAGTTCACACAAATTCAACAATACGTGTCTGTCCCATCCCCATGTCTCGGCGTCCTCCCGAGCTTACACGACCATGTCTGAGTTGGCCCATTTAGCAAACGGTCCTCTCCGTGGCTCTGGTCATCTCCGGTATCTGTGCAGTGCAACTGGACCTGCACAATGCAGTGACCCAAGTGAGGGTCCCAGACGCATACGGGGGGCCTCCACACTAATGCCTTGATTACTGTGTTACTATCATCGAACAAACACACTACCATTACGTTGCTATTTGTTTCATTTAAGTAGCTGATAAGAACTATAGATTCTATTTCACCACCCTTGTGAAACCCAAATAAAGCATAAACTTGTAAAGGAGAGAAACAGTGCATGAATTCCGTTTCATCCCGCGACAGCGTGAGAAAACAAAGTGCGCGCACGTGTGCGTAGTTGGCGCTATTTCTCCATAACAAATCAGAGCTTGAATAGTGAGCACTCCCTTGCACAAAGATAGCGAAATAACAAACGAAGAAATGTCACGTGATTTCTGCTCTAGTCCGTTTGCGATTTGCTCCTTTAGAGCAGCGTGTTTTACTAGATTAGGTTCCCAAAGGGTTGTCGGTTTGAATTGTGGGAGAAATTAACGGGTCCAAATAGCAGAATTGATAAGCCTCACACAAGCGGGACAGTCGATCGAAGACCGCGTCGACACGGGTCACTTGTCAAAGCGACAGAACGATTGCGACGCCAAGTCCCCAAATTAGCACGAGCAATATTGACGAAACGAACCGGTGCAGAGGTCAGTTAAGGTAAAACATTGCTTGCGTAGCAGTTAATCTGGCTTAACTATTGGCACCAACGAGAGCACTTGCCACGTGACTGAAGTCGGGGCCACCAGATGCTCGTCTAGAGGTCCAAAACCCAATAACCTAAGGACCCGCACAGACAAATAAGTGAAGCTCGAATTGGGTATACGCTTCTCCCGGTGAGAACAATGGTGACCTTAACTCGATATCTACACTCGAAGTTTAAAGTGCGAATAATCCGGCCAAAAGGGAGGCGAAAAAATCCAGTAAATTTGATCACAAAAAGGATTACTGGCCCATAAACAGCGTCTTCGGAGTTTGACATGGATGTGCAAATGGGAACCGATTCCACCGAAAACAACAATTAAGTCGGAGAGTAAAATCCACCCATAAATACTCTGATGTTCAACAACACCACGCTGTTAAAAGTGATCCAAGCAAGTAGAAAAAAATCGCCAACCAGGAGAGACTCGCACCACAGCGCAAAGCGAGGATTCCGTTTCCCATGCTACCCCCATTTTTCCGTGTGTGTTGCGTAATGCGGGTTCTGAAGAAATTGGGCGCTCACCTGTGCGCGTGTGGATTGCATAAAGGCATTTAAGCAAAAAACCCCAATTACTCCCAACTCACCAATGGATACGCAAAAGCGGAACATTTGGAGTAAAACCCAATCTGTTGAGAGCAGCCAAAGCGCCATGACAGTAGAGTCAAAATCAGATTATAGCATTGTTTAGTCATCCTAGTAAGGCTCTGCGGATAAATGTTTGTGACAGCTGATCCAGTTTTATCATGGCCCAAGACCGCGCTATTTGTAATTGTAAGTGGAGTTAACAGAGAGACTTTTAGGTCGATGTTAGGTCCTGACCCGTGAAGGAAACTATGCGATAAGACTCCAATGTATCAAAACAGATTTGGCAATGGTTGATTGTAAAAACTTGGGGCGTAAAGTGAGCGGCTGCCCCGACCTTGTTGGGGTCTTTCCAGCATGATACACGCGCAACCGCCGCATCATTTACACCTGACTCATGCCAGATTTAAATATCACCCCTTCCAGGAAATAAGTGAGGCGTGGCTGCGAAAATTCGAGAAAGCACTCGTACTACTTTAGTCATGTAGCGACTTGTCGGCGGAAGCTGTTTAGTAGAAGCCATTTAAGGATGCATATTTGAAGGGGATTGGTACCTACGACTCACCCTAACCGTTCGTAGGTTCACGCATCCTGCTGATCCTGTGTTCACACAAGCACTCCGTAAATGTACCCACGCACAACACCATAATTAAACGGTCGTGTCTACTTCGTGGCGCTGTCTGATCACCCATCCACTGGGATTCGGCGGGAAGTCACAAGATCAGAACAATTTGATGAAACAGATGTAAGTCCCCAAAATCCTAACCACCAGTCCTACCAGACAAGGGATCACAACAATACAAACAGGCGCAGACTGAGGCCATTGAAATGAGTCTGTGCAAGCAAACAAGACTTGAGACAGAGGCATATTCGAATAGAGTGACTCGAATCGAATAATTGGCACAGACGCAGAATTAAGAGATTTGAGAGCTCATGAGTCAGGTTATCCAGCAACATCAAAACATGCGAGTTCCTGACGCAGAATCAAAAAACGAAGACAGACTCAATAACCCAAGAGCGAGTGTAGGACAATAAGATGGGTGTTAAGCCAATGCCAAAAATTATCAAGACCAAGGCTAATGGATAAAAATATCGTGTCCAAGTATTTGAAATACCAACCAGAAGAGTGTCAGAGGTTTCGGTGAACCACAACTCAAACTCCCGAATTTAAGCAGGCACTGCGGCATTTAGATCATACATAGTATTATTAACTCCAGTTCCGAGCTTTTAACTGTGTGTATATGGTTGTACATGTAGTCCCCAAAGTGTTTTAAGACAACCTCATCAAAATCAAAATTATCTTCGGAATATTAATTACCATTAAGGTTTTGACCTAACGAACGATATTTCAAAAGCCGTTTAAACGGAACTTCTCATTATTTACTCCTTAATCGAGCATTAGAGGTTTCCAATTTATACTTTCAACCAACCAATCCTTCATTTCATAAAACGAAAAATAGTCTACCCGAGACAAGGTTGTTAAGTGATTGGGTAAAAGCCAGGCGAAACGTGTCTGCCGGAGATTAAAACAAACTCCGAGACTCATTGCATGGTTCATTTTTAGAGTTACTTGACTTTTAACCGAGTACAGTTTGACCAGTAAAAAATCTTACCCTTCTATGAGAAAGTGCCGATGCAATAAGACGAGACGAAAAAGTTTCCATAACAATTTTTCCATCTCACAACCTGATCTATTTGATAGATGGTCTCAAACAGAAACAAAGACCTAATTACGGGAGCACAGTAAAACCAGAGAACATTCATGGTGGATCAGTCTGGTGTCAATTTGTGCTAACGAAGTTTTCCCAAACAGCAGCAAACTCTGAGGATAACTGTCATGGTAGTATGCTCTAATGTAACTCAAAAATGTGGGTTGCTACATGTATAATCAGAGACGATAGACTGACTTAAAAGTAGCCAGGTGCCTGACTTTTGAAACACCACAGAAATGATTAGATACTCGAACAATACACATACCTTCCTTCCTGGACATTTTGATAGATTTTTTTCGCAGTATCCAGAAACGCAGCTTCAACATTGTCTCCTCTATAAGAAAAGACAATGAGTGTATAGACGTTCTAAAATGCTGTAGACCCTGCATCCCAAAACTAAAGAACCAGATTAAATAACTTTTGACGAATCAACGAGAATCGGGCGTGGTATCTAATAAAAATTTTTTTAGATGAATAGACACTAGTAAATCTGAACAAACTAGTGTTGCAAGAGACATACAGGAAACAAACATGTGCTATTATTCGAATTCAAGAATATTGATCACATTGTCTACTTTAGTGGTAGAACCACAGGCCATAGTATAGCAGTGATCATTGTAGTAAAAACAAAAACAGCTGCTTCGGAAAACAGGTTAAATTATTGTCTTACGAATATAAGAACAATACAGCTAGTTGACCTGCCGCTAATAAAACAAAGTTGGCTTCAAAGAAAAAAATTGTTAGAGACTATTGTAATCTCTGGTATTTTAAATCTAAGATGCGATAGAGGGTAACTCCAACACAAAGAACATTTGTTCCAATTCGCATCATTCTTTACAGTGTCACAGATTTAGTTAAAACGTGACAGGTAGAACAAATTTAGGTACTCAGACATAGCATTTAAAGTTATCATAAACTCGAAAAGGTAAAAGAGGAAAATAATGAAACTTTTGGACAATGCGTCAGACAATATTTCAGGAACTTATGGAAAAGGTAGATACTCAAGCGAAACAGAGAAGAAAGTAGGTTTCATACGCTCAGGCTCATCCGTTCTTGCACTTGAAAAATTTTTAAAATTATTAACAGCTCACGATTTTGCACTACATTCCAGGAACATTAGACCATTTTCATCCGCTAGTGTCTTGCCATCCTCATATGACACATCACGTTGTTCCTCCAAATCCGACTTATTTCCTATCATGATTATTACAGTATTTGCGGAAGTCAGCTTGCGAGCATCACTGAGCCAATTCTGGATATGGTGGAATGTAGATCGTCGCGTTATATCATAAACTAAGAGGGCACCCATGGCCCCGTGGTAATAGGACTTAGTAACAGCCCGAAAGCGCTCCTGGCCAGCTGTATCCCAGATCTGAAGCTTCACTTTTTGGTCATTTATTTCAATGATACGAGTTCCGAATTCAACACCAATAGTGTGAGGACAATCAGGGAAGACTGTAAAACGTTATATTTACGTAATAACACAGCTTACATTTCTTTTCTGTAAACTGGTGCATTAGACAACTTTTTCCAACACCCATATCACCAACAATAATATATTTAAAGACCTGAGAATAATTGACACCCGCTCCAACAGCCATTATGCACCGAAACGCACTTAAGGAAGCGCGAAACCCAATCAAGTGACTTTCAATTGAGCGGGATCTGATTCGAAGACATAAACAAATTCTTACAAAATACTAAAACTTTTAATTGTTTTTTTTTTAAACAATTTAATAATGCGTTTGATAGCTTCTGATTAAAACAGATAAAATAATAAACAAAGTGGAAGGTTTGTACTAAACAGTAAGTGACGATTCACTAAACAATAATTTGAGAGAATGCAAGGCATTAAGCATTATCTAATTTCACTCATTTAACTTCAACAAATGATAGTTGGTTTTTAATCAATCTTTTGCTTATTTTATTTACTTATTTCTTATTTTTTGGAATATCGTACATTGTAGCCCACAAATTTACTCATCCACAGAATCTATTTTACCAAAAATCATTTCGTCTAGTCTCAAACGCCCTATCAAACCATTTTTGGAAGCTTTGCTATCGTTGATAGTTTGTATGCTCATACTGCATGACTTAAGAATTAATGACTCGGTGAGTTATGTGGTATCGTGTAGAGCGCTGTCTTTAAAAATATCCACATGCCCTCGGAGATCGCGCCATTTCTGTTTAACATCGTTTACCAAAAGCTGTAATTATTTGAGTGGTTATTATCTTGTGTGAACAAGATCAGGATCTATTCTTCACCTCTATTGTTTCTTCTGCTTGCTCGTTCTTCTACTGTTTGATTAATACCAGCTAAACTGTATCACGCACAAGCTAGATTATTTTGAATTTGCATTAAGCAGTATTCTGAAAGTTTAATGTTTCAAAACCATACATCAGTCCATAGTGTTTCGTTATTGTTATTCGTTCCCACAAGGTTCAGAGAAACGCAGACAATTAGCTTGAGAAATCAGGTAAACATTTAGTTATATGTGACCTCATAAATTATTTAAAATTCATGACCTATATGCGAATGACTCCTAAATTTACCATTCACTTGCTTAGTGTTGTTAAGAAAAAATCAGTATTTCTTATACTCTTGTGTGATAATTTGTAATAGGTTTGAAAAGCGCATAATAGTAAACGCTATCCAATTCATTCAAACTTTTAGTTATTTTTGATTGTCGCATTTGATGAGGCCTTTGCATCTTGAACACATTTGAAAAATTTGTGTTTGCTAAGACTGATAATTTTTCTTCTTGTTAAGCTTTTGTTTGCCCTACTATAAACGCTATTAACTTTTCACTCACAATAATATTCAACTAGGAATAGATATTATTTTGCATTTAGAAAATCCACCATAAAGCAGCGTGGTATTTGTAACTCCCGATTATCGAAAGACAAAGTGGAACTTTCAACGACATGTACGTATTATCCTAATCAACTAACGTTGTGATATAAAACCTTTTACATTCCAGTAGCTTACCGTGTTGGAATATCGCAGACCTTGCTTCAATAGTGAGCAAATTGAAAGTGATGCTGTGCAAGAATTGCATTAAAACAACGAATTAATCAAGAAAACAGTGGTTAATATTACCGTTAGTTTTTATGAATTCTTCTACTGTCATATTGCTGTAATTTGCAGCCAATAGGATAAATTGTACATATTGTTATTGAGCTAAGCTGTATGCCGTTTTTGGATGCAGAACCACCACGTTGATCCTTTATTTTGTCATCTCTCACTTGAGTGGATTGTGGTGTTCAGGAGCTGCGATGGATAGGTTCTAGTTCAAGATTATGACAAACACAGTGTCTCGCACATTATCACCCCACAATTATCCCTGGTTTCGTTGCAAGTCTTACCGTTGAAAAGCTTGGTTACATTCAGGAGGTAGTCTAACTGCTTGGTCACTTGTAGTTATCCTGAAGAGACTCAGCGAGAACGCTGGAGTTAACATTTTAAAAATGCATTAATATTGTGTTCTAATGGGGATTTTTTAATTGGAATTACAAGCCAGTGGTCCTATTAAAATTTCCGCTTTCTGCATTAGTCAAGTTAGTTCGGATTGGCTGAACTTAAGAAAAGTCGCCTCGATAAAATGTTCTCCTCAAATCTTGGATTAATATTCGATTTTTAGCTAGATTGCTTGGAAGGTTTTTCTCAACTAATTAAAATAAAATGTGTGTGATTTATTCTTGCACCAAACAATTCGAGATGCATAATTACTTTAATTACATCCATTTAATCTATGCAACTGCAAATTTTTATCAATAAGCAGGTACTCTCCTGTTAAAACGTTTGTCTAATTTATTCACAGTATAATTTAATGGAGAATACAATCAGAAAGGTAATTTAGAAAGATCGCAATTTGTCAACACCGAACATGTTATCTTGCTTAGAGTGCGAATGACTTCATTCAGAAAACAGAAATGGGACATATTACTTTAAGCAACATGGTCTTTTTAGCACTGATTTTGTCTTTCCAAAATCATCACTAAAATATTTCATTTAGTGTGCGCTACAAGTAAATGCATTGGAAAACGGATGCTACTGAAGTCAGTAAAGCAGAGTGCGTTTTGAAGGAGGACACCATCCGCTGTGTTATATATACTTTGTCAATCTAGAATCTAATTGGTAGTTTGAGAGCCATCGACATTAATGACTTAAGAAAACTTTGTTTTTTTTATCAAATACAGATAATTCTTATTCCTCACGTGCGTAACGTGGTCAGTCTCGCTGTCCCCGCAACGATTTTCGACATGAAGACAAAGTAAGGTGGCAACAACTGAAGAAATGTTTCGCTTCGACAATTCCACCTGTTTCCGGTTGCGTTGACTCGCATCCGGGGCTTAATTAAACTCTTGAGCAGTCAGGCGCGAAGCCATTCCTGTCAACGGACCTGGCACTCCCTCTGCAAAAAGCAACCGCCTACCTACCTGTTTCTTGTGAAAGAATCCCAAAAGTAGACTTCCTTTTTGGTCGAAGTAAAAGTGGGACACTGTGGCAAGCGAGAGTCCTTGTCAAGGGTGTCTGTAGATCAATGTAGAGACTTAGATCCAAGTAGACAGACACACTGGAAAGAAAGAGAATCAAAGCAGATCGGGAACGTAAAGCTATTCACTTGTTATCCTAAACAATAAATATTACGACAATGCACAACGTAAACGGTAATTGTTCATCATAATCTAGATGCTTACTGGTGAGAGGCGAACTGAAGTGTTCTAATGGAAGTCAGTATAGAAAAACAGCAGCATGACAAACCTTACAGTATCTTAATCGTACGACTGTCGAGGTGAGTTGCTGATTAAACTTGGGTTATGCCACATGCCGATTTCCAAATTCAGAGTAGACTTTGAATTGACTGTGAAACGGTTCCCATTCAAGGTCTCTCCCCCCTTTAACGCCCCACAGCTTCAATTTTGTAGTTCTCGTGTTGACGTTGGTGCATCTTTTCGTACTTAACAGCTCTATGAAATCTTTTGAAAAGAGAAACCTACTATAAGTTCACCTTCCCAAGAAAAATTTCATTTGAGAAGGATGCAGTCGTGGCAAGACACGTCATGGTATCGCAGGTAAACAAATGACATCAAGCTTAAGTCCTGCGGTATTTTCAAAAAAAGTAGTTTGTTTTTTGATAAAAACTTTGACCGGTGAATACCACAAGCCGGTGGTTCATTTCTGTATACGACACGAAGGAATTTGTGTTGCTGCTATGCGTGGAAATGCCATCGCAGGTGGCACGCTGACGTCAGCTCAAACTCGAGCATGAGACGTAGTTGTACGTGAAATAACTAAACCAGAGATTTTCTGGATGTCCATTTCGAACCTCGGTCTTCGCGTAAAGGAATCTAACTACCAAAATCCTAAAGTGGGATGCGAGTTACTGGTTTCCAATGAAGTGGTTACACACTGAATACAGCTATTTCCCATGTCATTTAGCTGACTAACTTTTATTCTGGCCAATATTTGCCCTCCTTGTAAATCCATGGGCCTGAATTCTTTCACGTTCTGGCATTGTTTATCTATTGAATAAAGCGATTTTTCTTGCAATTCGCCTTTAATGCTAACTACTAGAAGAGCCTTGGCGCAACAAAACATCATCAACTAAAACGCCAGGCTTGTTTATTTACGCTTTGTGAATGCAACATTTGTGGTTAGTTTTGCGGGAGATCGACGTGCATGGCGGATAACGTCCGTGCGACATGCTAACGCGTAATCCTACACTAAGAGGCAATTCCAGTGAGATTTACTCAGACGTTGCCCATGCTCACACACGCACTCGTCGGACACCTACTGCGGGAGGCCAATTCGCTCCCTTGCTCCTCCAATTCCACCAAGCCGGCGCCTGGGGAGTTAAGCGATTCGCGACAACAGCTGGTAATTTAACATAGTAATTTAATCCCACCAGAGTCCTGACTTCCGGAATTAAATGAATTACGAATCATTATTGGAAAACCAAAAATGATATGAACCCTACAAAAAAGTCAGATACGCAACTCATTCATAAGCAGTCAACTCTGTTCTCTCACGGACGGTGGACTTGTAAGGTGAAACAAAAATATCTGCTTTCAATTCGCCCATCCATTTATCCAAAACCTTTGAATGTGGACATTTTGTTGTCTTTTGTGAGGGACCTGTGTCGATCTGAGCCAAAAAGGGGGCGCAAAGGCTAATTCACTATCCGTGCATACTGCAGCGCTTGAATTTAACCACCGAGAGAGAATGTTTGCCGTGGCAGCTTGTCCACGCGACAGGGGAGGGGAATTGGATTGATGAACACTGTAACTGTCCGGTAAGTGGCCGAGCTTTTGTGCTATAGCTTGGAGTGCGCAAATCCACTCACTCCTGCTTCAACAGACATACTAACTTGAACACGTGTTGCATACACTGAAGGCCTTAAATCCGGGGGTTGACAGTGAGCGAACATGGGTGCCATTAAAAGTTAAGGCGACAAAGAGGGAATAGAATTGACCAAAGTCGTGGGAAGACGTGACCCCTCTGTCTGTCACCTCACACCCAAACTCAGACACATGTCGACAGGTCTGAACATTTACGCGTGTTACCTCTCTACTTGTTAAAAACGCATTCAAAACGTTGGCCTCGGTGCGTGCTGGCCTCCGTTTAATTTCTGACAATGCGCCTCAAATCGTGCTATGTCCACGTCAAGAAGGGCGTCAAAACAATAATTATGTGGCTTTTCCTTTAAGACTTCGCGTGTCGGTGTCAGTTCATCGATGAACTAACAAGTTACAGTAAAGTCTACTTCTGGGTAGGAACTAGTGCTTCCAAAATGTATTTGTTAACCAGTGTTCGATTGCTATCGAAAAACAGACAGGCGATCCAAAAAGAAGGAAATAAAGTCAATTAGGTAATCAAAATAAAGGAAAAACTCGAAAACAAGTAGAGGGAGACCAGCCAGCGTCTGTCAGGATGTTCCCCTTTAATATATACGTCCTCATTTTTTAATTGATAGGATTTGCATGATACGCAAAAAATCACACCTGTTTAACTGGCTGAAAATATGTTCTCGTCGTCTTATCCCTTGGAAAGAGGCTGGAGAGGCTTTTGTTCACTCGATTTCAGATCGAGGAATGAAGTGTTTTATTACGACCAGACCTGGCGTGTACTCGTACGCTATGAGCGTTTCGATAAAACCAACCCGACGAGACCGTGAATTGAGTTAGCCTTCATCCACCTCTGTTGCCACCTGAGCGCCCTTTTTAGATTCTAGGAAAACGAACTAGGGCCCTCACCTCATTCAGTCCCTTGGATCGTTGAGCAGTCAGTTTGTCCCTCACCAGCGTAGCCGACATCTAAACGACAATAGATTAATAACGCTGTGGTACCGAACTCAGGCAGTAAGTAATGTCACGTCAACAGCCTTATAAATAGGATTAGAACCTAAACTCCATATCCACAAGACCACTCGTATAGAATTGGGATGAGTTTCGGAGGTAGCCATTTTTGTGCATATTTTTCATTCACACAGATTAGCGGACACTGGTCTATAAATCCGCTAATGTACTTCGATGCGTACGTGGTGAGCGGCAGCTCACGTTGGGTGCTACAGTGACCCCTGTCGCTTTTGGTTTCCATCTTCAAGTTCTGACATTCGGCTGTTAACTGTTTGAGTTTTTGACTTGGCTGATTGTAAGCTATATTTTAGGTTCCCAACCAAAAACATGACTATCCGATGTTTGGAGACGATCTGGGGGATGAAGAGATGAAAGAAAGGGAAAGGCAGGTGCTCCTTGTTCCACAGCCTCTCGTCACCATGATTGGTTTGCTAAACCCCGTTTACTTTCCGCCCCCTTTGGCACTGAACTACCCTACCAAAAGATCAATCGTCTTTGTAAGCCTTTCGCTTTTTTACTGACAAAGTTCTCAGTTTCCGCAAAGGAACCTCACCTACCACATATAGAGCCATTAATGTTAGTTCCATGAATTAACTTAATGAATTATTTTTGTGCATTACACATATTTCAACTAAGCTGACTAAATATTAATTATTACTGTGCTTACATTATACTATTAAGAGAAAGCAAATGATTTATCCTTAAAATCACAGCGATGGCTGAAAATTGAGCTAGTGAATCAGATGTAAAAGGACTCGTATCCGAGTATGTAAAAATTCTGTTGAAAGGCAGGAATGATTATTGCCTGGATAATGGCTTCTCGCAACGAAAAAACTGGGACTTAGCAGACACCCAGTTGCCGCTAGCAATGGGGTTTCTCGCGTTTTTGAACTGCTACCCATCCTCGAGCACGTGCGCTTATCTGGACATTTATCTGCTCTCACCCCAATTATAACCAGCGTTTAAACCACACAAGGGGATCGCACTAATTTGATTATGTGCTTCCCCCGCCCTCGTTCCACTCACGGACGCGTGACACCCGACCCACCTGAACCCCCACACAAACAATTGGTGAAACAGCAGGAGCAGCCCAGCAACCACGACCGCCGCCGCCGCCACCACCGGTTGGACGTGTCGTATCAATCAAGCTGCTGGCTGCGCATTTGTTGATTATGAAAGGATAACCAAACCATGCCCAGGTTAGGGCTTTCAACTTAATGAATTTGTCTCACTGAGTCACCTAGGGGGTTTCGCGGTTCTTTCTGGTTATACTTATAAAGTTTACTGCATTCTTCATAAACTGTGTCATCAATTTACTGTTTTTAATCGATTAGCCAATAGAACAAAGGTCCCATGGCTTCTTCATGCCATCACCTCCCACCAGTATTCTTGCGGACCAGTAAAGGGACAGACCTAAAGTCCCGCGTAGTTCAACAAACTCTATAATGTTTTTTTTAGTCAACACAATTCTCTGTAATTTTGTAGTTTGACTGTCCAAACTGATATTGAGAAACTTTAAAAAAATATATAATCACGTTTTGATGCAGATGAAATTGGTCAGTGTAGAGATAAATGCCAGCAATAATCTCTTCAACAGGTCTAGAAAGCTAGTTATTTATGTCGTGGAGGCATCGCAGAAGGCCCGTCATAATTCTGCTCCATCTAAAATCGGTGATTACAATTTGTCTGAACGGCTCCAGTAGTTTGTAAATGAGGGTCGGACACAGAAGGCAAAAGGAAATTTAACCACAAATTACAAAACGCCGCTGGCGAGAATTCACGTTAAACCAACACTTAATCTGATCCAGACTAAGCTGCATCTAGCCGACCCAAAAACAGATCTGAGTTAGGAGACGAGTCGCCAGTTACTACTGACTTGTGCGAAAGAAACCCCACAAAAATCGGAGGCTTTCCCAGTCTGAACTGAAATCTACAAAATAAATCAAAGTGTGTGACTTCACCAGCTGGTGTGACTCTAGCTTTGACCGCTAGTGGCACCTGCGTGTAAACTTGGAGTAGTGTATCAAAGTACATTCGACCCAGACTTCTAATGCTTATGAAAGCTCGATGTGTTGCGGCTAAAATAGTATCTCTGGAGATTCCGGTGAAACGACCGATTCTCCGTCACCACGCCGTAAGACCTTTCCCCTCCCTTATTCTCCCAGAATTAACTAAATCTTATTATTTTATTCCATAGTGTTCTTCATCGAGAATACGCAGAGCTGTAGAAAAGACATTGGTGTAATCGTGAAAATGAGGCATCACACATCAGGTATGTAAAATAGATCGAGAAACAGGGTAGGGTGTTTTGTGACAAAACAATCGAAGGGTTTGTGTACTAGGTTTCTGTACAAAGTTGTTCAACTTATCTTAAATTGAGTAAATTGCAGTGTCGGGCAGTGGAGTCGAAGGGTAGGGGGCCACCTCAGGGGGCTTTTCGATTGGTTGTAAGTGCGGCAGAGAGTACTCAGAGGGTGGAGCGAGGATTAGACAGGAAGGGGGAGGAGGTGGTGGGTATTCACAGGCCTGTGTTGTAGCAGGCTGAGGGAATCCCCCGTCAAAGTAGATATGTGAGGAATTTTCTTGAAAAAAATTTCCACCGGTAGGATAAGGCGAGTGTGTCATCTGGTGAGTCAGCTCCCCACCACCACCACCACCACAGAAAGGGGGGCTACTGTAGTTGGACCCGCCTTCCCCGCCTCGGAGGGAGTTTTCACTCGTGTCACCGCCGTTTTCAAAAGCAGCTGGATTCAGGCGTTTCTGTTTCTGCCGCCGATTGCAAAACCACACCCTCACCACCTCCTTCTCCAAACCGAGAGTATCAGCGAGGTTCGTGATATCCTGGGCAGCAGGTTTCGGTTGCCTGATGAAGTGCCCCTCCAGCACTCCCTTCACACCCACTTCAATGCTTGTCCTCTTTTTGCGTTTCCTGCCCTGGGTCGTTACCTTGTCAAAGTTACTCGTTGTTCCCGTGCAACAATCGGCCTCATGCAGCCACTTTTGAAGCAGTGGTTTTAATTTGCACATATTCTTGAAGGACAGTTGGAGCGCTTCAAAGCGGCAAATTGTGGTCTGACTGAAGACATTTCCGTAGAGTGTGCCGAGAGCAAGTCCAACGTCTGCCTGGGTGTAGCCCATTTTAATCCGCCGTTGTTTGAAGAGTTTCGCAAAGTGTTCCAAATCGTCGGAGGAAGGAAATTCCTCCTGCGGAGGAGGGGGATTTTCACCTCCCGAGTTGGGTGAGGACTCGGGACCCACTTGGGAGAACTCGAACTCAGCATTTTCAGCGGGTGGAATAAGGCGGTAGGCTGCAGGTAGCGAAAAAGGTGGAAGAAGAGGAAAACCCGTAGAGATGGTGTCCTCTACCGGCGATTTCACAACGGCGGCCTCCGTGACAGGTCGACTAGATGAGAGCTGTTCGGAGAGAAGGGAGTTGGCCACACTCACGGGAGGAGGAGGCGGCGGCGGCGGAATGTAGGGAGAAGCGACCCAACCCTCTCCCTCTTTGAAACACAGTGGAAGAGACTCGAATCCAGCCGAACGAAGGAGGTGGTTCATTTTGGCCTCCGATTCGCTACTCGAGTTATTAGTGACATTCATTTCGGATTCCAAAGAAGAAGTTGAAATCGTGGCAGTGGAGTTGTCTTCGGGTTGAAATTGAACCAGCGGCAAGTGGCCGTTAATGGGAAAAGAATACGGCGATTTTATTTCCTCACTTTGTGTTAGGTACTCCTCCACGTAAGGGGCATGAAAAGCGTGTTGGCCACCACCGTCAGTCGGAAGTCTAAAGGGTCCCTCGTAAATATTTTCAGATCGGGGGAGAGGGTAGAATAGAAAATCGGGTTTCGTCTCCTCACCCACGAATTGTTGATCATGGGGATTCCTTGGCCAGAAGGAGCTGTAGTCGGTGGAGGTGGCCTGGACGTACGCCTCAGGGGGAAAGGGGGAACTATTTTTCCATGCATCATCACTTTCAGGATTCCAAGTGAGCACATGGTTCACACTGAGGATGCTCTGGTGTGGAGGAAAGAGTCCCGGACACTGGCCTTCATGACTGGTTGTGTAAACTGGGAAGCCTGACTGCTCAAATTGCCAAGGTGGTGCGAAGTGCTGGGGTGGGTCGACGGCCATTGAATTGTTCGGGTACAGGACTTCTTCCTCTCGAGCCTCTTCTCCACCCGCTTGAAAGTAATAATGCGTGCTTTTCTTGTGCCCCCTTTTCCTACAACCACTACTACTAATACTACTACCGGCATTTGGGGAAGTGGGTTGTGGAGAATCAGCTGGATGAGTGGGTGGAAAATCAATCGTGCTTTCCTGGCGCGGATGCTGATTAGGATCGTCGCTGCATATCATTTTGTGGCAGACTGCCCGGGGCTGTCTTGTCTGAGGTGCGTGTGTATGCGCGCATGAAGCGCGCGTGCGCACGTGCATGAAGCTACTCACGCTTTCAAGTGTAAACCTGACACCCCTTCGCCGGTCGTGTAAAGCCCAACCAATCAAATTCTGGATTTTTGCGTGCACGCGCTTACGTGCGTGTTAGCCAACTGCGAAACGACCACGGTGTTCGCGTAGGAGGGCACATCCCCCTGGCTCGTGGTTGGGGCTATGGAAAGTTACGTGTTGAATTAACTTGAAACCGAAAAGCCATTTCCTTTGTTGCTGAACGTATCCCTTAAATGAGGTCAAATTTAGTTTAAAAAGGATATTTACGTCTAAAATTATTGCGTAGCATGTCCCTCGATTTAAATGAACACATAGTTTTCGGTAAAGTGAAGTGTGCCTAATATTCCCATATGACCTCGGAATGGTAACCTAGTAATCAGTATTTTTTATATTTCACAAGAAAAGCTAAACGTTAATTAGAAAACCCAATTACGGTGCATAAGTATTACAAGTGTATGTTCACTCTTTTTATTAATGATTGGTTTCCTTGACTGATAATGACCCAGGCAAATCCCGGTGCCAATGTTGCGTGATGCTTACTTTCGCCTTTACAAAAGTTTATTAATAGGTGAATGATATGCGCAGAGGTTAGAATGTAGGAAAACGGAGTCAATCATTGGTGGATTCAAAGACCAGGGACATGTTGACCCAAAAAAAAAACAAAATGGGAGAAGGCGTCAAGTAAAGGGAGATTTCAAACTCATTTTCGACGTCGCGACAACCTTGTGAGCCCAGTTATGTGGTTTGCAGAAAAGTTCGGCAACATCTGGAGCCTAACATTTCGCGGCTGTTTGTCACCAAATAGATGACGAATTGCAAAGTTTTGCTACGAAGATCAGTAAAATGGTTATTTTTGGTTTTGATCCGGCTTGGGCTACCCTTTATTTAACAACCAGAATCAACATTTAATAATGGCAACGATTAACCAGGAGACCCAACAAAAGTTTTGTCCCGAGAGCGTATCAAGGAGTTGGCGCCGCGACCCTGGCAGATGTAAAGCTGAAGGTGGCATCAGCGAAAGGAAATTCGGCTCCATCGAGGTCTTTGCAACTGCTAATTTCCCGTTGTGTCCATCAGTAACACAAAGTGTAAATATGTAGGTGTGCTCCGGCTTTTTGCAGATCTTGGCACATTTGGTTCCAAAACACGTCGCACAACAACCACATGAAGCAATTCGACCTTTTCAACAGAAAAGTCAACACTGCCACAAACTTCACGCATTTCCTTTAATTTAAGATTCCTTACACTCAGGGTGGTCAAGCCACGTTGCCCCGTTTGTGTCGCATCTCCACCTGTTTTTCACTAAATTATGTGGCACCAGACAAAACTATACTACTGACCCCCAAACCACGCGACCATCACCTGCCCACGGACTGAAGGCGATCAGGCATTCGTGTCGCCCCTGTTCCCCCCCCCCTCCCCCACCCATTCACTGCCACCACCATCACCACAGGACCCACCTGTGGCTTGTCAACGCTATTGTGGACTGCATCAACACCTCTGGCCACAGCAAACTCCACACTCCACACCCCTCCCCCTCATGGGCACACACTCGTGTCACACTCATTTGATTTGCAAATCAGTCTCCCTCACACTCCCCCTGTGTTATCACTCAGAGGGAGTCGAGTGAGCCTGGACCCCACAAGTAGCTTATCACTCCCCTCCCTCATTCGCCGTCTGTGGTTTCTTTGATAGTGCGTGTATAATCATAAATCTGAAGATTTTACGACTTTAGAGGGTGGAAAAAATGCACGGTGCCTCGACTGGGTGGAGGCAGATGGGATGGGAGGGGTACGGCTGCATTCAGACCGCGGGGAGAAGATCGATTCCAGGAGGGCTGTGAGCGGCCCCGATGGCAGGGTGAAAACATTCACTAAAAGCTCCTGGAAAAACCGCAGGAGTGACTTGAACGACAGAGCCACGTGAGGGCCCGATCAAAATCAAGAGAAAACATGGATTTATTATTTTTGTAGAATGTCTTTCTTCGAACTCTTAACTGGTGACTATCCCAGCAATCTTCACAATGTATCCTTTGGGCCAAGTGGCGAGTTATCTACCAAAGCAAGGGTTGGCAAATATCTTACTGATGAGACGAATTAACCGTGCTTCAGTGAACTACTTCGTAAGAACCGTATTCGCGTTTTTTTCGCTCATTTTCTGGATAACTGATTACTTTATCCACGGTAGTCTGTCATTTTAAAGTGACCAGGCCCTTCGTGTGGGCCTTTACAAGATTCGTTTTGATGAACGCCATTGGTATTTACGCCGAAAATCCCCTTGTCGGAGGTTCCTGAATCTTGTTTTGTCGGTGAGGACAGAAGTCTATCGCTTTGTGTAATTGATTTTCGCTCCATACGCCCGACTTGTTTCCTTCTTTGTCAACCCAAATTTGCTCTCACTGCGTAATATCTTGCAGCATGAAACTTCTACCAGTTTTTAGAATACAATGTAAAAGCGAAATAATTGTGGCGTCTCTTACCCTGCTAGGAGAAACGGCCTTTCATAAACGATCACGCAAATCTGTACCGTTTTGGATCATATGATGAGGTCGTGAAATTCTGTTATAATTTTCCTTGCATCTATTTCGCTATTGTGCCACGTCAACTTCCTATATTTTTCATGATACTTAGTTATAAATCCCACCTCTGGACTGTTATTTTCGTCAAAAGTGTTATAGCCAAGATGTACGCGTCTATAAAAGACTCATGAGCAGCTATTTAAAAAAAGATCAGTTCGTCTTTCCAATTATTTTTGCACAGTTTCTTCAGGGAAAAATGCTTGATCCAAACCTTAATGATTTAATTATTTGCATTACCTTTTACCTGTGTGATATTTACGTCCTCGTGTATTTTTGAAGGTTTATGACAATTTGGGCTCTAGTGTGTCCCCTTCTAAAGGAATACTTCGAAGGTTCCCCAACTTTGTCATGTTTAAGTCGGGTGCTTTTGAATGTAGTAGAGCTATTTCTACCCTGACGAAAAGCGATTCAGTACTGCGGCTTCACACAATTCACTCAGAAGTCGTCTCCTATCACTTTGGTCGCTCTGATGTAATTCACCTTTTTTTCTTCCCACAAAGTCGGACCAATTCATGGATGGTCCCTCAAGCCTGACAAATCAGTTCGTCCAACTCTTCAAGCTGATAGAAATTCTCATGCCTCGTTTCGCTCACTTCCTCCGTAAGTTTGGTTGCTAGTTGTTTTCATTGGCCAGAACAGTAATGTGAACACTATTTACATGTCTGTGTTTGTCATACGGAATATGTTGTCGGCTGCTTAGGCATAGGTTGCGACAACGTACGAATTGTGGTGAATATTTCACCCCCCACTGAGGTTAGAGTTGGTTTGTTTGTAATATAGTGCGTGACCTTTAAGGAAATTTGTGCAATAAAAAGGCGAAAAGCTCCAATATCTGGCCGTGCAATCATTTTTAGCCGTTAAGCATTGACATTAATTTGTCTTAGTCTAATTTTAATTCCTTTTATTACTGCTTAGGGAAAATGGAGGCAACATCTATGAACTTCTGTTTTAAGTGGTTCCTCATTATCTTTAAACGCGAGTTCTCGTACGACGACATCAAGATACTTTGGGAGGTATGTGGAATTTGATTTCCAAAAAATGCCGAAGTCAAATTTAGACTTAGCAACCTGTAAACGCGGAGTTAAATGTACGAGTCCCCAATTTCGCTTTAACTTGTATTAGGCGATCTCTTCAATTTATAAGAGTCACGGTCTGCGCCCTAAACAGGATGATGTTGACATGTAGCAACTTGGGTCTGGCCTCTTGTTCAAAGTTTGTGTGATGTTGTACTAAGATGTACTTACTCGTTCAGTGCCTGCTTGTTTCCGGTTCTTACGTCAGTCAAACTTTAGTAGCAAATGCCTAGTGTTTTTGCAATTCTTGTCCACTGATTTGGTAAAAGGTTATGAATCACAATCCGTTATTTCTGATCACTTTGTGATTCACTCATGCTTCCTCGCACAACAATGAAGTAGTCTCACTTAACTTCTGCTGAACGAGGTCTCTGTTCTTCTGGAGAGAAAAAACATTTTAAGGCCATAAGTTGTGCCTCAACGAGATTCGAGAACATTTTTGCTCTCAATACAAATGCCTGTTACCTACTGCGGCAGGATCCTTGGAATCCACTGCTGTTGTCGTAATGTCGGCACATACGACCGAATTTTCCTTTCCAGATTGCTTAGTGTGAAGTCAAGCTGCCAGAAAACGTTCCTCTTTAATTGCCCTTTACCTTACTATAGAGGTGTTTCCCAATACTTGGGTAATCTTTTTTCCCTAATAGTATTTTCTTGCTTGTTCATATTAATAGGCTCTTTGGAGCGACTCCGCTCCGAAGAATTTCCAGCTTCTTATCGCTGTTGCTATTTTTGATGCCGAGGCTGACAGCATAATGCGGTCTTGTAGTGACATCAGCCAAATCCTTCAGGTATGTTCCACTCTTTTTTTAGGTTAAAACCTGGTAACAAACTGTAATTTAACGTAGTTTTATGCATAGATAACATGTTTACCCATAGCACCTGTTCACATGGAGGCCGTAGTGAAGGGGATTTATCTTGTTAGCTCTCAATACAGGACATGCTCCTACTTTTTCCTGGATTGAAACATGTTCTCCAAACCATGGTTCATATTTCGACTACCGGATTTTTTTGTCGCACAGTTTGATGGCGAAATCGCGCTGGACACAATCGTTAAATTCCTTTCTGATTGGTTTCCCCAAATCAGTAGGATTATTTTGTAACCAATTATCCGCAGTCTTGTTGACAATTCCAGACTAACTGGTCATCGCACTACCACGTTGATCATGTGAGAAATCACATCTCCACACCAATGCTGTCATTTCATGTGTCAGTTCCACGTGGGTTATTCGAACTGCAATTTTTTCCCAAAAATTTGTAAATTTTTCTTCAAGTACATCAATGGCCTCAGTGAGAAGATCAACCTGCAGATGGTCTTGAGCCGCGCTCAGGGAATTTACAATCAACTGACAGAAGTGAAAGACCGTCTACCCAGCGAGGTAGCCATAACTCTTGGATTTGTTCCTGCACCCTCCTCGGCTTCTGACGGTGATTATCGGGGAGACAGCGATTTTCTACCCGTAGATGATTGTGACTTCATTCTAGAGACCGCGACCTCTCAGATGGTCGATGCGGAGGTTGGCGAAGAAGCCACTGATCAAGATGGATCTTACGCAAACTACAGTGCTGGAGAGTCGCCCACCGACACTTTCCTGTAGTGTATTTACTCACATAATTGTAAATATGTCAACTCAACCTCTTTCCCTCCCTTTGCTTAATTTCCCTCGTTGAATTCTTATTTGATGCTGATTATTATCGTAACTTTAATTTGCCGTCATTTTTTCTAATTATCTGTCCCCTGTGCTTGAGACCGATCGTTTATCGGCGATGCCGAGGCTGAGCAGTCATCGTGTTTCCAACCACACGAACGTCGCATAATACAGGGTGGTGGGGCGTCACTTCAGTTCTGGATTACCGCCTGTGCATAGTGGCGGTCTTCCCAGGGATGTATTTGGCGATATTATAATGGATGCTGGTGTTTTTACGCCAAAATTTTATGATTGCTTGGTCTGTTGCCTGTCTTAGGTAAGGTCCTGACAATTCCAATATTTATTCCTGTGAACGTTTCCTTGATCCCCCAAGACAATGCCGAGTTTTTTCGTTCAAATAATGGATTGGCTAATTTTCGTTTTGACAGTTGGGAAACTAGTTTCCAGTTAAGTCGAGACAGTTTAGACTTAAGTTTGTGTTGAGGCCATCCAATTCCTTTTATTACAGTGTGCTTCCTACCCGAAGATCCGATAAGTTACACGCTGAAATCCACCGAGTAGCCATTATTTTGACTTCTAGACATGACCAGCGTTATTCAATCCACTGCCCTTCACCGAATGGAAAGTAAATGCGTCGTTCATAGTTGGCTTGCTGCTGGTTTGTATTCATTTGATTTCACTGTCGTTGATGTCTTTCATTGGCGAAAAGAAACTAGCACAATTAGTAGTGGTGGTCTACTTTGAGGCGTTTTCCGTGTGAACATACCTTCAAGATCCCGGTTTATTGTTACTGTGAGTAACGGTAGATGCTCAGACCCTAGCAGACAGACGCGCTCTAAGAGAACAGCAAAACACCTGGGACGTAGAGAATTTCACGTATTATCCTGAACAAGAAATGTTGAGATAGTAAATGCCGTAAACGGTAAATGTATACAATATTCTTGGTGCTCACTGCTGAGGGGCGAACTGAACAGTGCTCTAACGGAGGTCGGTATAATAAAACAAAGCGTTGCGGGGAATAACATGACAAATGTTACAGTTGCTTCATTGTTTAAGATGAATCTTGGTGTTATTGCAGTGCTGAGCCAGGCACGATTGCACGCATCAACCCCGAAAGAGTACCTGTTTCATTTAAAACTGCTTGTTAGCTGTCCAAAGTCGTTGGGATAGATTGTAGCCAAGTTTTTTTGTTCAGTCTGGTTAGATAATGCACAACGCGAGCAGTGCAGCATATCAATAGTCCAGATATGTGTATTCTTTGCTAAATATGTGGCTATAATTAGCTGCTAAAGTCTTCATCTGGCATCACAGTTTTGTATGTCCATTTGTAGGCAACTTGGCCACAACTAATACCTTTTTCAAATGACACCACATACGCGTTTAAACCGCTGTGCAATTCCCGAGACATTGAACTGGTTAGCATCCCCTTTGATAAATTCTCATAACAATTGGCCGAAGTAACATTTGAAATTGACTTGATCTAGTGTTACTGGCTTTATGCCTGATGATTAAGGCACTTTTCACAGGGCATAGATAAGCGTTTTCTGATTATCTTTAATTTTTCTAGTTATGTGGAGATGGTAAGTGTGGCTTATTATTTTCGTTTTAGATCTAAAGTCGGGCTTGCTGTAGGTCTGTCATGAGTATGTGATCATGAATGAGGGCTAAGGTATAATCAAATTATAAGTGTCGTTTTGGATGCTGAAATATAGTTGATGATATGCAGATGAACATGGATTTTTTAACTAAAATGTTAACATGGTTGTTAAACTAAGGTGATACCCGATACCAAAAAAAGGTCAGCATTATAAATTAAATCACTGACTGAGGAAGGAACTTTGACGAAGGGCACCCTGATTAACCATGGTCGCTGCCTGGACGTGTTGGAAAAGGCATGTTCGTTTTTTCCTGTTTAATATAATCCTATATTTCTGTGGGTGTTGAGTGAAATAAGCATTTGCCTTTTTTGATTAATCATCCACATGGGTAAAGACTGAATAAACGGGTTTCTGAGTAAAAATCAAATTAGTATCAAAAGTCCAGGTTTTATTTAGTTTTTACATGTGAGCATTGTAAAATGAAATCGTGGTAACACGTGGATCAGGTGAAACTAACAGTGTTAACGTGAACACATTTGGTTATTACAACTTAAACTGAATACGTATTTTACTACTGGTTATTCAGTTTTTCCAGACGCTGATCAAATTTGTATTTTAAAGATTATCTGAATGGCTTTAAGCTGTTCTTTAAATCCAATTTTACACAATTAGCGTGTTCCTTTACACACATCTCAGAATATCAGTATATATTAATGGATAGATAATTTGTCGATTGTGCATATATTTTGGCTCGTTCTCGAAGTAGATATTTTATGTGAGACAGCCTTGATTTCTTTGATGTTCTGAGGTGTTTACACAGTGTCTGACATCGTATTTGAACTGAACTGAATGCATTCCTTGACTCTTACACATTTTATAAAATATGCAAAGGTGTACCGATACGTGACCAACCTAGATATCTTTCCTGGCTTTTCTACTTTTTACTTTAATAATAGTTGAATAGTGCCTTGCATTAGTTTGATAAATATTCACATGAATGCGAGCTAATGACAATTGAACTTTGTGGTTATAATTGTCACTGAGAACTTCCTATCATTTTTAGTGCTCTAAAACGACACAATATTGTTGTTTCGTCGTACTTAAAGAGGGGGCGTCTCCACTATTCAGCTATGCCAATTTGTCATCTCGTGACAAAGTGGCGTGTTCGAGTGGTTTCCTTAACCTCATATGACTGTGTTAAAAATCTATTCTATCAAGGAACCACGAACGTATTCTCACCCTTGAAAACCAACGTATTTATTTAGTATTGATAACACGATAATATTTTATCCACCAAGGCCGATCGTGGAGTCTAGCCGCCTATGACGTGGACAAGTATCAATTTCGCTAAAACAATCAGGCTACCTACTTAGTCGACAGCGACATAGTACTATCGTTGTTCTAAAAATACCTTGATCCATTGCACTGGAGTGTATCCGTGATTAAATTATCTATCAAATTTGCATAGCATTGGACCAATCAAGAACACAGATTGCTATCTGGAATACATTGGTAATGTTATCATAACTACAAACCAAAGATATTTTCTCATCTAGGTGGGAAACACTGTCGAGTAGAAACCATTTCGCTTTGGTAATAAATATCTTGCACAGCTTGATGGTAATATAAATACAATGAAGCAGCATCGTTGGGTGCCTTGCAAAACGATATATTTTAAAGTTATAACCTGAGCTTTTGGGCAAAATCAATTTGGTCAAAATTTTTAGGCGAAAAAACCTGTGATTGATATTTTACAACTATAATCTGCTTAGAATATGCGCAAACTTTTTCTATAAAGGTTACCTTCAATTCAAAGCCCGAAACCCAGATAGTAAATCGCATGATGACCTTGTGAGAAATTTTACCGGTTCGTTGTTAGAGTTAGCTATAGCATCAGTTGTTTTTCCCCAAAGTATGAATTACTGTTACTGTAATTCAGTGAGATATACAGCCAAAAGCTGATGTATTTCCATCGAAAAGTCAGTCAAACAAATATCTCCTATGTATTACAATGAAGATTAAAATGAATGAAGGATAATGGCCTGCCACTATTTTTTTAATAAAATCGGATGAATAAAAGCTTACGATCAATAGTCGAATTCAGGAAAGCAAGAATAAACTCGAAGTATTGTATTTTACTATGCTCCCATGAGCACAATCCGTTTTACACACCACTGACGCTCACTCCATCCGACAAGCCATTAATATACGTGAAATGTTTTAATCTGATCAGCGGTCTTGGGTTGTGCTTCCATCGCTTTTGCTCGTCTCGCTCTGCTCTGGGCACTTGGTTCCGAATCTTGTTGTCTTTTCTAAGGGACTTCCTCGATAAAATTTCCATCGATAAATATAACAGAATGTTCTGCCATCGTTAGAAAGTCAAGTCTGTTACTGCGCTTTTGTGTTAACGGCAAACCAAAAATCCTACCACCTATTACTACTTTGTGCAAATTAATCCAATTAAAATCAGTTAAAAAGTTTACCAAGCGGAGTCAATGATCCATTTAAATCATTTTACCTACAAAGCGTTGTGCTAAGAGTCGCACACAAGGGCAAACAACCTCGCTGTGCAAAACCTCAGTTTTCACTTCACACGCACATAACAGCATCGAAAGTATAATTTCTTGGGATCATACTAAAAAGCACATGTCTACAAGTTTTTGAGGCAGTTTTAAAATCCCAGGTAGCTTGGACACGTTGCACTTTAAATTCAAAAACCAACGTTGTTAAACTTTTCAAAAAAAGAAATTCAAATTTTTTTCACCCATCATAAAAACGCCATACCTCCTGAAATATCATACATTTATATGCTAAAGAAGGCGAAGGATGCTTCATCGAGACTTTCCTTCGTTGATTCCAATTAAAACCCGAATTTTGATCCTTTTTGATTCAGAGACAAGGATATTTTATGAGGATTTAAAAGATTTATTCAGAAATCATAAATACACCTGCTGAGTGCGCCTTCATTAAGTTCATTAATTTGATGTACTGTCTATAGGTTCTTCACAAACCTTTTGCCATTATTATCGACTTTGAGCAACGGACGAAAGAAACGCATGTGATGAAATCAAACGTGAATCTGCTGATTATGTGTGCTTCAAAGGCATGTCGGATTGTTATGACGCAGACTCGTCCGCACAGGCAGACATCTCCACCTCCAAAGCCAACCAAAACAATTGCTAAAATCAGAAACAGTATATGGAATACCCAAATTAAATGATTGTCTGAAGCGTCGAGATGAGACCTGTGAAAGAACAGATTACAGTTTAATAAATGGGAATTCGGACATTTCTTTTTCATATTGAAAAATAATCCAAGTATAAATTCTGAACAAAGGATCAAAGGTGATATAATTAGCAGACTGAAACTAGAGATGCATTTTGATGAATTCATTTCGACACTACTTGCATAGAGTTTGTCAGGAACATCCATATAGAGCAGAGCCTGAGGCAGTTACCTCAATTTAACGCGGAGCGTGAGGATACTATGCGAAAAGATTGCAGTCGTTTGAATCATGAAAATAATTACAATCTATAACAAACGAGAAAAATGCAAATTATCCCCACAAGAAACAAGGCTAAACAAGTTGTAAGTGTTTGCGACATCGCAAGTACTATTTACTTAGAATAGCTTTTGGAAGGTCACATACAACACCGCCCACGCAGGCTGATGCACAACAGTTCTGCCACGCACAGCCTCCACTTTAGGTAAAGGCACAATCAAATTAAAATAATTCCTTAATGCTTAAATTGAAGTCATGTCGATTAGTGTGGGCGTCGGCGTAAAAATGTGAACTACATGCTGGCCTCAAAACGGTGACACTGAAAAGGTCAGTTAGTCCACTTGGAAATTTTCACTCGGGATGCGCTTTTAAACAAATATCTTTTCTGAATCGAAGTACTGCTTTCGACTTCTAAATACCGAACATCAAAATAAGTAAGAATCCAAAAGCCGGAGCTGGATGACTGTTCAACATGTATCAAGGATTCAAGACACTTTCAACAATGTTACTTAGCAATCAAGTGTGAACATCAAATCTGTTGAATGCACAAACACAAGCACTACTTAACCCAAAAAGCGCCTGGTTTGTAAGTGGGTCCTTGCATCCGAGTTAAAGACACTGCCAGGGAAGCTACTGACTTCCGCATATAAAGAGCTTTTGGAGATAAACAGACAAACGCATGGTATCATGTCTAGAACAGTAAGGCAAGCCATTTACGCTAGTAGTGGTTGCCTATTATGATCCTGCATTATCATTGGGAAATATCACATTACGTAAATTGATAAGGTATTAGCGAAACCCATGAAATTTATATCGTAATCAGTATAGGTACTGGAGAGATGACTACAGTTTCCACGATTTTCAATGCAACATTCTGGTGCTCTCACTTTGCATGTGTCTGTGCTGATCAATGTGACCCCCCACTACTTCATGCGTACATTGTCAAACGAAACGAATTTTGTTTAATAGCAAAATTACTAAATACTTCCTTCAGAAAAACCAACTGTGCATCGGTTGGAACCGTTCTAGTGACGAGTTTTAGAATCTCTTGAGTTTGGTTGCCGTACAAGGCCATTTAATTTATGCTCGAAAATGCGAGTTGTCAACTTTGAGTCATCCGCCGCATCGAAGCCTGAACGTTTCGTCATGCTTCGTCTTTTAAGTTGACTGAAATTTATCTAGGATTTACAAGTTCTTGAGTAGACATTTCTGTTTTATGCAGCACACAGCATTCGACACCCATATGCAAGGACTCACATGCTTCAACCACCAAAGCCCTGTTTGCCAACCGTACTACTCAGGGCTTACTTTCATTCCAAAGCAGTCAATCTGTCACAGCGGGACAAGGTTTAATGAAACACTCCCTGACTTTAAACGATGATATTATGACAAATATCAAACAAGACGGATTTCATTCATTTGAAAGACGAAGAACGATTATGAAATCAAGTTATATTCGATGACAAACAAGATCAAACAATCGGCAAAAATGCAGAACAGCCAAATATACGAGTAGCCAATATTTTAGTATAGGGTAACGTTATTATTATGATCTGGTGAAAAAAGTATGGCAGCCTCCATTTTTTGTGCTGAACAAACACCGTCAAAATGGGAGGCGGATGAAAAGTAATCCTCTCACGCCATAGGTTCTGAGCGGTCCATGTTTCTCAAGAAGGACCTACCAAGCCTATAAAAGAAGCGATAACAGCTGAGACAACGGTAGAGGCAAAATAGTTTATGTCGAGCATTAGAAACCTCGAGTTAGTCACGATTAATGCTGTTACAGTCTGACAAAAAAACAACATCATTGAGATTTTCCGTACTTTTTTGAAAGATGTTCAAAGAAGAACGACGGCATAAGGGTAATTTTGACGGTTTGTCCAGTGGTTTTAAGTAGATCACGAATCTTTTTGTCCGAAAGTCCGAGTACATTGACCCCATTGACTTCTACTAACTGATGGTTGACCAGAACACCATTACGCGCAGCGCTGGAGCCTTCAACAATGCTATCAACCTTGCCGTCTTTGATAAGCATTCCAACACTTCCCAAACTATTCTTCGACAATGTAACACAGCGTTCTAGAGGTCTAAAGTTAAGAATTGATAAATAAAGCAACCAAACGATAGTCCAACAATGGGCAAAAACAGGGTTTGAAAAGATGCTACAAGGCTATTTAAATTGAGTAAGCCAACAGGAATCGAGTCGGCATAATCGTAATAAAAATTAATGATCAACTCATCCACCATGCTTGTAGTTTAACTGCAAAAAAATTTAAATCACGAAGTTTTATTCCGCACTCGAATCGCATACTGCACCTCTTATCTGCATTTCTTACTATTAATTGCCAACAAACAAAGTTCTAGAAGAGAAGAAAAAATGAGCTTTTCACGATCAGACAGAATTTACGAAAATCGTGGTCTAAGTAGAAGAACGCATTGTCGGAAACGTAAAGAATAAAAGCTTGCGCCTTTACTATGAAATAAATTAATTAAGGCCCTCGGTCTTCTTTCGAGTGTCCGCTAATTGTCTAGAAAAGAACAAATATCAAACAAATTACGAGAATTCTGCGATGTCCTAAAAGTGTGTAAGCCCACGAGACTGTTTTATAGTACTTCAAAAAGTAATCCCTACTAAACTATAATTTAACTTACAAGACGCCCAATGTGTCGTCAAGAAACAGCGTCACAAAACAGCATAGGATGTTACTTATAGCCATGACGGGTGTTAAAAATACCACAGACATCCAGCGAATCTGATTTCAAATGACCTTATATTCCTTGGAATATTTACTCACCTATCACGAATAACAACGCTGATATTATTTGCAGGACCATTCTTTATCAAATTCATCGCCTTTCTGCCACACATTCCGGCAGTAAATTGACCATTGATTTGTAAAACCTGGTCACCAAATCGAAGACCAGCCATGGCTGCTGGTGAATCCCTTTCGACATAAGTAACGAAAACACCACAGTCCTGGTTGCGTAGCTGCATACCCACTAGACCCTTTGCATTTTTGCACAGAGTCATTTCACGAACCCCTTGAGAGACCTCGATAGGATCTCTGCGCTCAATTGTTCCAGAAGCTGGAATAGAAATGGCAGTTCCGGCATGTGATACCACTGCTCCCGCTGCGGTTTCGCCTCCATAACAAGCATTTCCGTAGTCATCATAACGAACCAAAGAGAGATCAAGACCGAGGAATTCACTGGCCAGTGCAGCGTAATTCACACCACCCACATTGGAGCACGCCGCGTTTGTTGTCAGTGTTTGAGCGAGGTTGTTTTGAGCTTCTATTTCTTTACCGATCGTAAGGCCTTCAAAGGTGGGATACAGAGACATCTACAAGGACACAAGGTGCTTACACCACTTACAACGCTGCGGTTTTCGTAGATTTTCGAGTAACAATATGTCACAGATAATTTAATATTAGCAAATCTTTAAGCTAAAGTGTCATGATCTGATGATTGAAAAATTAATCATTCAATAATAATTCCCGCGATGCGCACGAAATCTGAGTGTGGATGGGCACAATCAGTGAGTGTGGACGACTACTGTCAACAGGAATACTTAATCAGATGAATGGTTTGTTAAGTGTTGCGCTGGTATAAAATTAACAACGTTTATAATGGGGTGTTAAGTAAATCAGTAGATTGTCCTGATTAAACGGTACAAAAGTAAATAATTTAGCCTATCCACCTTCAGAAAGCAAATACGCGGGGCAAAAAAAAACAGAAATAAGTTGTCACAGATGGAAAACTAAAATATTTGAAACGAATGACACAACCAAACAAGAAAAATCAACCTACTTCTAACAATGGGAGACAGGAAAACAGCCCAGGAACTAATAGCAAGGCTATATAACGACGCCGACCTTAAATTCGCGTTTAAACGAAGGTAGTTAAGTCAATTAAAAGTGGAATTTAATAGGAAGGTTTTTTAACTTAAAATATAATTTATTATTAAGAATGTAAAACAGTGCAAACTCGAAATAAAGTTTTTTTGTAGCTTATTTGAGGGGATATAAGTATAACGGCAGATACGTGACGAAATTTCAAATCATAACTTGGTAAATTGGTAATTTAACTTGCCTTTGGCCAAATTAGGAAAGAGGAATCCAAAGGCCCCTATATTTTACTCATTATTACTTTAAGAGTGAATTTAGACTCAAAATTGGGATTAACTTATATCTAAATTAAACAATGTATACCCTATAATCACATCTTGCATTGTCTCGAAAAAAGTCATTTTACTATATTTTTAGACAACTGAAGATTAATACGATAGGTTGTTATGAAGACACATCATTATCAATTTATGGACAGAATTTGCGTTTTACATTTAGCCGGATTTCAATGTCTGGGTTAATTTTGCAGTTGTATTTCGAGAATAATAGAATGGACTTTTACCCTAGGACCATCAAGGCAATGAGAGTCACAAAATTTTTTTTAAGTGCATTATAGTGAGTACCTGTTTAGCGACATATAAGGGCGCAGACTAATAGAACCACGCCGATCTCTCCCAATCCTCTGTCTCTGCGTTCCAATGGTATGCGGGGAAGATGTGCAGCCAGCCAGAGACAGACAGGTATGAGAAGCGGTATATAATGAGCGGCACAGACATTATGCTGTATCCGTAGCGCCGTGGACTCGGATGCGCAATGTCTGACGTGTGGTTCTGGTTTGTGATTGGTCAATCAGGCCTTTTCTATCTTACCAGTCTTCATCATACCAGGGCTCGGATATTCTACATTGGTGGCAGCGGATGCGTTTGAATAATGCATATCAAACCCCAGGTCTTTCTCCCCTATTGACAACAGAAGCAGAGTCTATTGAATGCCAGCTGCACTTGTCGTGGTGGTCAAACCGATGTTCCAAACACTGTATCCATAGACATTGCCCAGGATTAGGACCGTTGCAACAGAAGGGTCATCGGTAGGTCAATGGTATCGACTAGAACAGTTGAGGCCAGTTGGACTGCGCGAGAAGGAACTTGCGATGGATGGAACGGTCTTCCTGCAAGTTAACAAGAGCAAAGTCCCTCGTCTACTATTTGCTTGGGCCGCTATATTGCTACATATGGGCTATCGGGGAGTGTCAATGTGGATATTTTGTCAATCATCAGCAGTGTGGGGAACCAAGCCAGAAGCTGAGGACAGCTTCCTTCCTGAGGGAGGGCAGTGTTGAGACGTATAAGGACGCAGACTTATTGGACCACGCCGGCCCTACCTGACAACCTTGCTAGTCGACAGTTCGCAGCAGCCCGAGAATAAAGGCAGGACCCTTGACAGCGAAGATGACGATTTATTTACATTTGACCAACCAAGTCTATTATAACACAGCGCGTGAGTGCACCTCGAAAGTCAAGTGTAATCAACAATCAATGACATTCGATAAACTCGTGAATAAGCTTCACTCTCGCTAGTTTGATGAAAGTTCACTGCAGACTCGGATGCATGACATGGAGAAAAAATTGCATGGCAGCCTTTAAAGGCAAAAAAGCTGAAGTGGGTAAAACCTCGAAATATTTTATTCCGTAGATGTTTCATTCACAATAAGACAGTTTCAAAATTTCGATCGCAAATTATCGATGCCTTCGTTTGCACACAGGAAGCCTTTAACACTAACACCCATACAAACTAGGTGTACATCAGCGCCTGCCCTCGTTAATACAAGACGCGGCCTCGTGCAGAGAATTTAACCTGTCTCATTCAAAGGCTGAGCACACGTACACATGGACCCACCTTTATATGGCTGTTGCAGCCTTGTATAAAGGTTAGAGAAATGGTACACGGGAAGGTAAAGGGGCTTATAAAAAGGCGATGACTGATATGAAAAAGAAAAAAAATAGATCAAAATTGTCAAAAGCATAAAAAAGCGTGCTTTTGTGGATGTTGTAAATCCAGCAAATGACAGTCCGCACTTTTGCAGTGTAACTCGAGTAGTAGCTGCAATCAAAACACCAAATCAATCTAATTATAAAGCCCAACTTTGGACTTGGGAGAAAACAAAACGGAAATTGAGTTTTAATGGTGGTGTTGTGGGCCCCAGCATGTTATCTTGAACCACGCCGGGGGCAGTGAATTGACTCTGACCGAATTACGCTTCTCTGATACACGCGATGAAGAAAAAGACCGACGAGGACGTGGACACAACTCTACTTCAGAGCCCAATCACTTTAGTGTCGTTGTGTCGTGTGTGGGGTTTGTGCGTGTGAATTTATACCTAGGATGTGTGAGTCACACATGCGTTAACATCGCGACCTAGGTGCGAGGTTAATCTAAGATAAATTTTCGTGCGAATGATGGGGAATTTTAGGGTCCACGCAGCTGGTGACATGCTGCGAAAAGGGAAACTCTGTGTCGGAGACTGGAGCAATCGGATTAAGGAACGTGTATAAACACGATTCATAACAGCTCTCCCCCTTAGCGAGCGGATTTGGCCAACCTTTTTGTCCACTGGAGTTTTTGAAAGGTAGGCCGTAGATTTCGTGTAATTGGGGTGTGGCTGTCGATGTGAGTTGGACTGAGAATTCTCCCTCTCTTAGTAAAATAATTCAGCTAACTTTTTCTTCCAATGCGGAATCTGAAAGGTAGGCCGTAGGTTTCCGCAATCGAAATGTGGCCCATGTGAATGTAAAAATGAGGCGGACTGTCGTACCCTGAAAGTAACTGAAACACTTGTCATCGTTGCTCGTTTTCGGAAGTCGTTCGAGATGAATTGTTGTTGCCGATATAACCTTTTCTATCACTTGGATATCTGAAAGGCTAATCGTTGAAGAAGTCGTGCATGATGCCGGATCGTAATATCGTTCACGTCTTTCGATCTGGCTGACAGTCGAGAACCAGGGGACGGAATCGGTCAAAAACATCTCCTGGGTGAGCGCCAGAAGTCGGGGCCAGTGAAAGTCGAGAGATGCGACCATGTTGATTAAAATAGAGACTCGATGGATGAGGCCAGGTTGTAAAAAGGAAAGAGATTTGTGCCGATAAAAATGGAAGGATTGTCGCGGAACGACAGACAGCAGCTACGAGGTGATGGGAGTCGAAGGGCATCGTCCAGAGTTTAGCAGCGTCCGGAAATTTGACGTCGTCCGGAGAATCGAAGGGTTCCCGAAGATTTGGCGTCGTCCGAAAATGGTCGTGGATAGAAATAAATTCTCGCTTAGCGACAAGACGGAATCATACTAATAGGTCGCCAAACGTCAGTGCAACGAAGGTAGATGTTTCGGACACAAAAAGGTCGATATTCGTACAACGTCTGGATTACCAATTATTATGAGATTTAAAGAACCTTTGATCACGTTGAGGTCACCAATTTGTTGCGATGCCGTATACCACTAACTACCCAACAAGGATGAAGTCTGCGATAGGACAGAGAGTCTACCGTTTATTCGAGGACTTGACGAAGCCGTCGTCGTATGTGTGTGGTTGGCGTCTGCGTATAGCTTAGATGTGTAAGTCATAGATGAGCTAACATCGAGACCTAAGTATGAGGATAATCCAAGCCAAATATTAGTGCTAATGAGGGGAAAGTTGAGGATCCGCGCGGCTAGCGACATGCTACGAAATGGGGAACCCTGTGTTGGAGGATGAAGAGATCGGATTAAGAAGTGTGTACAGGCACGATTCACAACAGTGGTTTCCGCAAAATCAAACTCCTTCGACGCAATCAAAGTACTAAGGATTTGTGGTAAGGGCCTTGATTAATGGGGCCAAAAGGAAAGTATGTAAAATTATATGATAAAAAACTGAAATACACCAATCTATCGTACATTTATTCACTTGATAAATTAATGAATCAGGTAATAAACACTTTCCTGTTTGTAATCACTTAGAGCAATCAGGATTTCAGAGGTGACGAATTCCATTAGATTCATTTCCTAACCATAGTAATTTTGTCACGACATCGTCATATCTAGGGGCCTGAAATATTATTCCTGGTGTCAGTACCGTTGTAAGGTATACAAAGTGACCTTATCAATCAACTAATAAGCCTTGTCATTACTAGATCACCTTTATTTACCAAATTATCCTCTGTCATGTGAGTGAGATTGATGTAAGTGCAGTGCTTTGGCCCCACACCTATTTTGTCCTGAGCATTACCTTATAATAAGCTGAGAGGGAACGCGCGAACTTTCAATCATTCACGCATTTCAGTGCCTACTTAGCAAAGACCGTACCAATTTTCTAATAGCCACAGGACGCCAATGTGCCAAATGGCATTATGTCAAAGTAATTAATCCCAGCGGGAGCAACCTCAAGTCTCTGAAAACAATCATTTCACATTTTTGGAACGGAAAGATTTTCCAGGGCTTAGAGTAAAGTCTAATGAAGTCGGAAACATCTCAAAGAATAAGTATATAGTAATTAAAAAGGCGATATCAAGATGTCAAACAACGACAATATTAATGCGCCTTTCTTATCGAAGTGATTTTTAATGAGTTGACAATCATACTTCAGGAAATCATTTCAGTAACCGGCAATAAATTAAGAGGTATGATTCTGGGTCGGTGTGTTTGACTTAGAATGCTGGAGATATAATGAAAAGATCACTTCGTTTCAAAACAATCTGTAAGTTTTGCAGCGTTATTAGGCTGCAGTAGATAAATGTGCAATTTTAAAATATGGCCAATCAAGAATTTCAGGCTTGCAAAATAAAGGGTGACATCCAGCTATGCTTAAATGTCTGATTGACATCGGTGATTCCAGTGCCAGTTTTCTTAAATATTGAACAGAGGTGAGCTGTCAGTGAACTAGAAGTAAGTACGCGTACGACCCATAAAAATTTTATGGAGTTTAATTAATTCCTTGCCGCCAAGGTCAGAGCATTAATTGTGACTCTAACAGAAAAATGAAATAGGGAATGTTAAATTAACCAAAAAATTTTATTCAAGAATCTGACTAATTAGGTGGTTTGGTAAATACGTTAGTCCTGAGAACAAAAGCAAGCAACACTGACTGCCGTTATTAACATTTGGCAAACGGAGAATAACTGTATAATAGGCTGCTATTTACTAAAAGAATTTCAGGCTAAGTGAAAATATGTAGTTTTTTGGAGATTGCTGTGTTTTCTTGACCCTTAATAGACTAAAAAATTAAAAGTGCATTTTAACCAGTTTTTTAAACGAAGCTTTCGATTTTTATTTAAAATCCCCATATTACATGTACCTTTAAATACTAGTTGTTACTTATACCAAACAAAAATAATTTCGGAAGAACGGTGATTCTAATAGGGAAATTCATACTGAGCTTGTAAAATAAGTTGTGTCAAAGACGGTGGCAATCTTTTTTTCAAAGATTGACTTGGTTTAAATTGAAAGCTGTGTTTCAAGTCTTGATGCAGAAGAGGTTGTCGAAATCCGATAGGCACACAGCGGGTTCAATCCTCTGCTACACCATCCACTTGTGCCAACAAAATGACATTTAAACCAAATTACTTTAAACGTACTCCCTTTTAATTGATACTAGTGCAGACACTTGTGATGCTCGCATTTGAATAATGGCTGTTTTGGGCCCTGGCATGTTGGCTTAAACCACGCCAGAGCCATCACGTCGAATCTAGCCTGAGTACGATACCCTGAGTGCCTGCAAAGTTGAAGAAGACCGGAAAAGACGAGGCACGACCATTTAATAGACAGATCAACCTAGTCGTGTTGCATTGAATGATACAGTTGAGTGGACCAGTAAAAATTCAGAAGTCTGGGTGGTCACGTAGATAAAGCGGGGAGGGAGTGGTAGTACATGCCGAGGGGTGCACGAGCAGACGACCCCGCGTTACTGCTGCACATGCCGTAAAAAGGGGTTCGTGTGTGCGAGGCTGCGACGACCGGGTTATTGGACGTGAATCAACACGATTCACAAAATGGTAAAAGTGTTGAACTAGCATCACAAATTTGCTACACTCCGAATGAGGGCATAGCATTGCTGATAATTAAGTGCACTAGTTAAGATAAAACTAATAAAGCCTTAAAACTACATGCAATGTGGCAAAGGTCTTTTATTTTGGGTTAGCATTGCTTTTTTCCCAAGAACGTCATTTGAGTTTGATCCGTCGGACAAACAGTAAATTAGAAAAAACCATTGAGTAGTCCATGATTCACGAGAACTGTGAAATAATTCTGAAGTCGAAAGGATCATATTTTTCCAACTTTGCGTTGAATAAGGCTGGCCTGCTCGTAATCCCCATTAGCTGGTGTGTTTTTACAAAATAAGGCATTAATGACGTATTGAAGTGGCGTATGATTGTTGTGCATACCAGACTGTGCGCATTCATAACAATGATTACTGTAAGATCTCTGTTTTATAATCATTAAATATTCATTGAATCGAAAAACACAAAAAAAAAGGTTTCTCATCATGTTAGAGGCACGAAAGATAGTTATAGTAGTTTAATGCAACGTAACCACACGCTCATTTATGTACTTTTTTGCAAAACCCTCATTGGCGTTTTATCTAAAACGAACTGGTTTTGCCCAAAAAGGATCAGAATCAGTTAAACAACTATAGATAAGAAACAGAATTGTGTTTAAACATTTTGGAACTGATCTTTGCCTCGAAATAGCGAGTCAAAATTGATGGTCAGGTTAATAGCAATCATTTGTCCGTACAAAATGTCCTTCGATCTCATATCAAACCTTCCTGAAAGCGATGTTGCATTGGCACATTGAGTTTGGCGTAGGTAATTGCTAATCTCTTTCTACGAAGCCCGGAGACTTACATTTTGATTTTCAAAGACATCTCCAGACATCGGGAGATTGCTCGGTTAAAAGAAATCTGATTTAAATGAGCTTTGGGCTTGTGAATTGCCCAAAACCTAGTTACCGCCTACTTTGTGATAAGTACTCTACATCACACCTACACCTAACATGCAATCAAAGTATTTATTGTGGTCTGGACACACTAAGGGTAATAGAAACTTCAAAGAACCAGGACAGCAATCATAGGATACGATTTAGCATTTTCAGATATTTGCTTTGTCATCGATTCAATAATTTTACTCCGTCTAGTACGTGTAGAGTTAAAGGCTTTGTGTGAATCCGCTGAAGTATAAAGCAGTTTAATAAATACCCTCTTGTTATGTTTATTTACATGATTGCATAATTACATTGTTTTCCAGAGGACTTCTCGACATGAAGGAACAGCTTTTAATGTTCGCCAAGATACTACACTTAGGCAGAGACAAGTGATTCATTTTGGAACTGATGCTCAGGTGGTTTGTACCAATCCCGAGAAGAAAAGCGGCACAAAGTTTCGAAATGTACGAATAATTTGGTCGTATCATATGGCACTACCAGCAGATTGGATGTTTGCACAAAAAGGGAAGTTGCTTTGCACTTCTCGCGACACCCTCGGTTTTGCATTATGAATAGAACTACGTAGACCAAGAACATTTGGCTTCCTTGAACGAGGCCGGTACCCATGTAAAAGCCAAGTCGTATTGACGATGGATTCAAATAAATAATTTATCTTTGCGATCTTGCATATACGGGTTTGACTAAGATCATGTGATTTCCTTGAAATGATGCAAAATGCTATCTTAATATTTGATGTTAGGTATGTGAATTTAAATTAAGGGGTAGCGCAGATGAAAATAATGATTTGCTTGTTATAGTAGGTACGTAACCGAAGATAAGTGTTTGTATGGAAAAAAAACCTATGCATTTTTAATTATTCTTGAAGAAGGTCGATGGTACCTTTGTGGACTTCAAGGATATTGAGGTAACAATTTATTTGACTCGACTAAATTTTAAGTGCTGGTTAAAAGTCAGCTGAATGACCAAAGTTAACTGAAAATTTTCTTTTTTAAAGCACAAAACGTTAATGCCACAACTATATTGGCAAGTCAATTAAACAGCCCTGGTTAAGTAAAAAATAAAGAGGATTTTTGAGGCGTCAAAGCACACTCCCATTTCGCAGTAACCGCTATTCAGTCTAAAGGCATTAAATAATTTGCAAATTGGCAGAAGCAGTTTACCTCTCACTGCCATTTTCAATCACACACAAGTAAACTTATTTTAAAAAAAATACTATCCAGTTTAAGTAACATTATGTTTTGAATCGTGAAATGTAATTATATGAACCTTGCCTCGGGATACACATCTGGGGAATCTTTATATAATTTCTGGTTTTATCTGTAGGACCAGTCAATTGGCGAATAAGGCTAAGCAAGACTTTTGATTTAAAAAAATATTCACAACATGGTAAAAACACTAAAGCTTGCTTCTTTCTTGGTTCTTTCTGGGTTGAAGAAAGCCAAAAATATGAAGAGAAAATTAGTTGCATTCAATAAATTAGAAAAGTGAAATTTTTAAAGAATATTAACGGTCGTTTTAAAATGCCAGCCTGCGCTCTACAAGGCCTCTTTGTGTTTTGATTTTGCATAATGTGTTCGGTCTCCAATAAGGGAATTTTCTAGAGGCAAGAAATTACTTGAAGTTTTAAGGCATTAAGAATTCGAAATGTAATGCAAAATTAGATACGGATGGTAGTGTTCATTAAAAAAAATTTTGCTCATCATTTACTTAAACCGACGTCCTTCCAAACTTGTTGCGCCATAAATGTACCCGTCACTGTGAAGTTTACGGATGTCGTTCAACACTTCAGGCATTCAACAACTAAACAATTCAAGACAATAGTAAATTCTTCCGAAAAACTCCACTGCCTACAAGTTTTACACCTCATATATACAATTCCACAAAATATGCATGATTGCGGCCCAATATTTGCTACTTAAAAGTAACTATTTGTGCTTAAAGCAAAAGCGGTCCCCATTGAGTTACCAATGCTGTGTGAAGAGTGGATTTTTAGAGCTGTCGATCCAGATCGAACTTCTTTAAACCTTTCAAAATATCCATAAGCAGGTTAATTATAAACAGATGTGTCAGTGCATTTTTTTATAAAAAGCGACGAAAGGCATGCTTATTGCAATACACAAGATCGTATGGAGTAAAAAAGGAAACAAAAGGTTATGTCTGGATTCGAGGTAATTTAAAAAAAGTAGATTTAGGAACAATTAATTACAGACGGTCTTTTTTTGTTCCAAAGACAATGGAGAAAAATTGCCACTTTGAAACAAATCTTACAATGCAGGATTTAAACTTTTCTTGCTAATAAATTATGTGCAACAATCACATCAAACGTTGCATTACAAAACGATCATATCCTTTAGAATTTGTTGATCCTGTGATACACAAAACAGAATTTATAATTTCTGTCTTTCAAATTTTAGTTCTGTTAAATGAGCTTATTTTGTTATAGGATTAAAATTTTTTGTAATTAACAGGTAAAAATTGTGGTCCTATCAGACATCCAATAGATTATTTTATTTTTTTACTTGCCTGAATCGTTCACAACAATGCTGGTTGGGGCAAGCCATGATAAAATTTGAGTGTCATTAGCCTTTATGTTGCTTGTTATTGATGATATGTTTTTAAGTTCCCTAGCAGTTTTTATCACTTATTGAGTTGAATACCATTGAATTTTGGCTTGGAGGCTTTCTTATGAATAGGGATGGAATTCCTTGATTTAATACCACATCGACAAGTTCTAAAAATATGTGAATTTGTTAATTGTACAATGTTTTCCATTTAGCTTAAATATTATTCAAAGCAACTGAGATCAAAGGAAAGGCAATTCCATTTAGGCAAACATCCTTGGGAAGCAATAAAATGCCGGTCTACCCACGATACCAACGCTTTGACAGTTTTATAGCTAGCTCATTGAAGATTTAGTGGACATACTTATATTGGACTCTACTTGATTTAAATATCCTTGAATCATGGGGATTTTAGTTTCTAACTCACCGTGCAGCACTAAATTCGGAACTCAAAAATGTAAGAGATAATTAGATTAATAGCAGTAGTTTTGTATAAACTCAAAAGATAAAAATCTATAGATGTTTACCGTTCCAAATTTCTTTAATGAAAACATGTAGGTCAGTCTTAAGCAGAGTTGAATTAAGACACATTCGGTGAATTAATCATACGTCAGTTATCAATAAAAAAATGCAGCTATTGAATATTTTGAAACATTTTTACACTTGAATGTATACCAATGACATTTTGGAGTATTTTCTTAGAATTTATAAGAATAAAATTCTGGAAAAGATGTATTGAATGAATCTAAATAAGAGCATGTCACTGACAGTTTCCACCTCATGGAAACTAGCAAGGTTTATTACGTTCGTGAATAAAATTATTGTTCTAATTACATGATTGTGTGACATCAAAAAAATTGCGAGAAATTTCCGAAAAGTGGCCAATTGTTAATGATTGAGAGTAACATTCAAAACGAAGGCAATACCAGAAACTGTTACATTTTATACCTGTCAAATCAACAGATATTCTTAAAATTACGTTACAAAGAAGAGAGGCGAAGTTTTAACAAAAGATTAGGTTACTCTTGAACGCGTCGACTCAAATCGACCTATCGTAATACCTGTTATTGTTGCAACTGTAGCATTTTGGTTTACCTCATAGTTTCTTTTTATAAGAATCGCCATTTATGCTAATAAAGTAAGGCGTGCGACCAGAGAGTTGATACCTGACTGGTGGTCTGACATTGCTTTCTTTCAATGATGTTTATGTTCTTGGACCATATACGTGCTAGCTAATTAAAAGCACTATTTAAACTTTGTACCTCACCCACAAATCCCAAAGGATGCATTTTAGCTCGGTTCTACAAATCATAGTTTGTGAATCATTTGCTGAATTCCTTGTTGGCTACAATAATAAAATGTTAAATGATATATTTAAGTTACGGCCGCCCCCACTTTTTACGAATTTGCGTCATAGCTGCTCCATCTTTTGATGTTTGCCGCGTGTCATATACATCTTTAAAATTATCCAGATGTGGTGGACACTTTGATTCTATCGGTGGAGAATAAACGTATCAGTTTGGATTGTGAAAACACTGTCTAAGTACTTTTGACAGCCTTCTTCAAGGGTTATATACTTTAATTCTATAGCCGAGACATTTAATGTGTAAAACCGTCGTGTGGTTACATACGACTGATTTCAGTTTGAACCCAACGAAGCTGTAGAAAGTCTTCTCTTTTGAACAATCACAATGGGATCTTAAATCATTTAAGAAAAAATTATAGGCGGTAGTATAACAAAATATACTCAGTTTGGCCGCGTAAGAGTTGCACACTTTGATTTACTGTCCCTTTATTGAATGTGCCAACTTTTGTTGTTAATATCTTAAATAACCACGTTATAACCTAGAAGAGGGGTCGTATCCTACTGAGGTTGCAGTTTTAGTAGAATGGACACAGAACCCAGAGACGGTTTTTGAAGGATGCGCCTGATATATAAAACAATTCCAAGGTAAAAAGTAAACTAATCCCACCATTTTGATGGATTCTGCGAATGAAAAAGTTAAGTTTGAGGTGATCTAGTGCAGTGCGCTTTATTAATCCTCAAATAAAGAGAAAAAAACTAGAGTATGGCAAACACACATTGAAGATGGCTGGGGGATACAGCACTAATAAAACATTTTCAGGTAAATCGCAGTGCCTACCCCTTTTAAGTGAGGCCCTTATCTGTTTCTGAGGCATATTATGTTATTTCAAAATATCAGGCGAATGCATGTTAAATGGGCCAAAACGATTTTAAAAGGCGTTAAAATAATGATGTACAACAGCGAGAAAATAAAATTTCTTTTCGATAACTTGATCGGTTTTTTTAAAAAGGAAATAGTAATTTAAGTTTTAAAGCAAAAATGTTCGATTTAATGATGCCAAGTTGGTTAGCGTACTGTTCATGTGGTTCACATTAATGGAAAGACGACCATTTCTTAAATGCAAGTACCAAATTTAACTTCATAGTAGAAAACTTGCTCAGAATACAAGCTGATCAGATCGAAGCCACCAGACCTGTCTCAATGCAGTGTTGATGCTTACACAGTCCAGCTAAGTCTCAAATTCAGATCCATCGGTCTAATTTACCTTTAATTTCTCTGGAAATAAAGCCCAATAAACAACACACTACGGATTTTACCAAGGCATATGAATTCGATGCACTTTAATCTGCCTCCTAAATTGTAGCTCAGTTGACTCAGTCTTCCGAAGTAAACACCTTTTACAAGGAATCCGATGGTATTCAAGAAAAAAAGTGTTCTACCAAAATATGTTTGTACACATTATAAATATTTAAGAAAATACTGGAAGTAATTAGATGTTTAAACACGAAGCTTAACATGCCAATCACAAAGGCTTGTAATGTGATTGGCACTGTGGAGGATACACAATTAACAAATGATCATTGACTTTGCAGTACTCAAATGCAAATAAAACTTGTGATCTTCGGTAAAGTTAGTGCCTGCGCACAAGCGCGGTGTTAGGTATGGCATGAGCAGCTAACCACATTCAAGTATTTTATAATTCCAAATAAAAGTGTCATTAATAACTTGGTAAAATCGTGAAGCTTGTGGGTGAAATAATTATTGACACAGAATTACCGACTTGTTTTCGCTAACAGAATTCATCAGAAGTTAATTTAAAACAAACAGACCTGGCGCATGGCACCACGACTGCTGAATCAGCTTATGCCACAAAGTCAATATAGCAGCACTGCATTATGAACTTCCATTGCTTTTAAATAATAAGAATGTTTGTGCCAAGCTCAATGCTGACCTATCCGAAAATTGTTACAGACAGTTTGTTCATTAAGAGGTTCTGATTAACAAAGCGTGAATGAGGATCGAAACGAAATCATTGTAATGAGTTGATAAAACTCTCTGGTAGCCTTGTTAGTGTGGGTCCTGTCACAGACACAGACACAGCCGTGAAATATCCTCACACGTATCCCCTTGAGAGCCAAAACCTTACCACTGGGATTGCCTATTTGACTGCTCAAGCCAGCCCACAATCACGCACAAGCAACATGAAATGGCGATGTGAGAACGCCGAAACGCACGCTCGCGAGAGTATTTCCTTTTGCCCATTCGTCGATGGTCAATGCAGGCAGTCAGACAGTCAGTAGCCAATAATCTTGCGGACCTGACCGAATCACGCAAACGCACTAGCTTGGACCAGATGAATACGTGGGATTCCACACCGCCTCTGCAATGCCGCTGTGACAAGTGACAATTTTTGGTGCCATCCATGGCAGAGGATACGCACTTTGGCTTTGCACGTCCCTTGCTTCCAGCTATAGGTGAAATTCGGACAACCGGGAGCCACACAGTTTCTCCGAATTCCATACTTGTCCACGCACCTGGTGGTACGCTAGATTTGTCCCTTTACAACTATCAGCCAATACCCACCAAGGGAAATGAGAGTACAGCTAGGGAAGAAAATTTCGGAAGTGTTGAGGATGAGCTGGAAGCAGATCAACCACCACCGAAAAAGAAAATTTTCAAGGGACCGCGAAGGAGCAGCATCCTTGAGCGTTTTGTTGCCTTATTAGAAGATCGGAGAATAATGGAGAGCAGTGAGGATGCTCGTCAATTGGAGGACATAAAAATGCCTAGGCTTCGGAACGTACTCAATATTATATTTATCACTTCGGGAGTGTGCTTTCTACTAGCTGTTGTTGTTGTCATCCTCTATACGACTTTTGCCAGGTACGCGAATTTCGAATTAAGGAAACCTTGAAATTAAGCTCCGACGGGTTCCTAAATGCCTTGATAAGAAATTATCGTTTACAATATAATTAAATTCTAAATAAGTAACTGCATAGCATTTCAGATTGAAAAAGACTGATGCGAAATTTTGAATGGCTTTGTTTGAATATGCTTTCAAAATGTAAGACTGATAAAGTACCACAATTAGTTAGTCAGATGTATCCTGTTTTTCCTTGGGCCCACATTTGCAATGGAACTGTCTGCACACTTTTCAGGACTTCATAGCCACATTCATCACATAATGCCCAATTTTGTGACTGGCTGTGGTGCATTTGCATTTTTGGATTGATGCGAGTTACAACCATCAGACTTAAAAACATATTTAAGATGTGTTCACTCAAGGGCTTTGTTATGTTCGGTAAACGGGAAATCGCTGTTACTTAGTGAGCTAAGAAATTGACTTCCACAGAAAGGCAACTACTTGATGGAAAGTTTTGGTTTAGAATAACTGCAAGCTCGTTCTTTTGGTTATTACTGACTATTTATCACCTTCGTGTCCGGAACAAGTCGGCATAATTAGTAATCTGCCTGCTACAATTTAAGCTATGCTGGATATTCATGCAATACACAGTTATTCCATTTTTATATCACCCCAACATTCCTGACCAGATATTTTGCCATTGCAATATCGTATCACAGATGGTTTATTTTTTTGAAGTCAAATAACCTTTTTTTAATTTAACGGTCATGCATCTCACCTTGGTAAACATTCAAGAAAATGATCACGTAGTGATTTCTGCTGATCCAAGGACTGGTATTCCATAACTTATCAACAAGTTGTTGATAGATGTGTAAATAAAAAAGGCAAAACTTTCACATCTGTGGCAAACTACATTGAAATCCTGGACTTTCGAGGGTCAAAATGTTTGCAGATTTAGTTTGGATCTGATAATAAGTGTTTATCTGATAAAAATCTTGATTTATATTTTTTAGGTAACGGTACAAGTTTAGCTTGAATGATTTGTGGTCTTGTTTCCTGGTCTTATTTGGCACAACCCATGCAGAATGTAGGTTTCAAAATTCCCACACACCTTTTTAAAGCCTTATTTGAATTAGCAAAAAATTCTGGCGTTTCATTTTTTACTTGGATAATTTAACTTGTAATACAGAATTAAACGATGCATGGCTAGACTGTTGCTGTGAGTTGTAGTGGAATACATGTGGCCATTCCTAAAGATTGTGGAAGCCAAATATAGATCATAACTTTTTCAATATTTATTCTAAAGTTACGAAGGTTAAGGTGTATTCAAAATACAGTAGTGTCTAACGTTACAAGTAAAACCAGAATAATGGCTTATGTTGACTTCATTAATTTAAAGTATGCAAAAATGACACATTAGTATTAGAGGGAGAAATGTTGAATTATTTAAAATTTAAAAAAAAGTGTATTAAAATATATAATCAACTTTATTGTGGGTGAAAACTCTTGGGAAAATGTCGTATAATGCTTTTCCTGTAAGACAGAGTCGTAGTTTCCCATTACCATGCTTGCATTTGGTAGCTCAGAATGCAAGTTTTGTCCTTTGTAGTTCTACAATAAATTAATTTGACAAACGAAAGTTGCTTTGATGTTAAAACTAGACTGACTTTTCCAGAACAAAAAATTGGTTACTTAAGGTATTCTTTCACCTACGCCTGCAGTGTCTGTAATCTACAGAAGATTATTAAACTAATTATCCTAAAAGCTCAGGTTAGTTTGTGGATATCAAAGTTCGAATGGCTCTTAAGGGCATGGCAGTTTAAATTATTTCTGTGTGGTATCTTAAATTTATGCCTTCAAGCAAAGGCTAATACATTATGGAAAAGGCTTAAAGCAGGAACAGGAATGGCAGTTGGTTGACCGGAAGTAGTGGTGGTAGTAGGCAACAAACCGGTCTTGTTTTTTTCATGGGACGTTTTCCTCATAAAATCATTCTTTTCATTTCATTATTTTAGTTTTGTCTGTTTGATTCTTATGCAAAATAAATGCTGTATTACTCGTGACGCCTTACCTTTCGTGATACCAAGCTTGGAATTTTGGCTTTCTCAGAGGAAATGCTCATTAGGGTTCCTGGGAATATTTTTCCTTGATACGTAGTACGAACTCCAGGTGCATCCTTTATTACTCACAATCTCCATTATATCCGTGAGTCATGCGCATGTTCTGTTCAATGCGCATTATAATTGTACTTAATGATCTTGTAACTGTAAACTTTTAAGCAATCAATTTTGAGAAATTTCTCACAAAGCAGCAATAATACCTTGAGGAAAGTTCACAACTGGTGGCTTATCACGATCGATTGTTTGTGTGAGAAATGTCGAGTGCTAATTCTATCTTCAAAAGTAATAAAAATATTTTTTTCGAGATTCAACAGCAAAGACTACAATCTCTGCATTTAAAGTCTTTCGGAATTTGTGCCAATGCTGATGAATATCTCTAATAATACGAAATAGGTATCTTCTCATTTTCGGTTTTTCGGTAGCGATATCAGAGCTAATCAATTTTGTTCGTTCTAGTAGATTTAGACAGCATTCAAAGCCACCTAGGCATTATAAATATTACATGAACAATCCTTATGTTTCACGAAGTTCTGAAAATCAAAACATTCTTTTAGAGCAGCAAAATACTTCTTGTGATTCTTGAAGAGTCTACACGGGTTTCGAAACAGGTGATTACCATGGTGGTTCAGCCCCCTCGTAAAAAATAGGCACTCTACAGTACTAGCAACCTTTTGTAAATTATTAGAGGCGCTTCTACTGGCGTAGCTTTGTCAACGTTGTTTTTCCGGCAATTTAAGCCACAATAGTTGACATTTATGATGTTAATTTTATCCTGCTAGGCAAATCGTTGTAGAATAATTCATCCTCTTAAAACGTGAATTAGTATTGCAACTGGCGGGGTAAATCACAACCCACGTGATAATGTCAAATTTTTCTAGAAGCAAAATTAACCAAATTACTTAAAACATTAAATGTTGTGTTAACATTGGGGTTTTGGGCCCCATTAAAAAATCCTTCGTGTAAGTCTTCAGAAAAGTTGAGTCGATAAACGGGCCTTTAAATTTTTTTTTTCCACTGTACTTCTCTGCATTAAAATTGCTGCAGAAGCTGAAAAGCGTTTCTTATGTTTATTGAAATGCGTTTTTTGTTTGATGTTAGTTTAAATTCTGAACTATGCGTTTAAACGTTTTCTACTTTACTCGAAAAACGTTCAGTGGCCTCAAAGTCCCATCGGTTTTCGAGTTTTTCGACAAAATATGTTACTATGTCATTGATCATTTTGCCGAATTTTTAACATTCATAAAAGTAAATTTCATCATTTCTGACATGTGTTAGTTTAAAATATGCATAAGTGCATGGCATCTTATTAGAGCTAATATAACCTTTTGTGAAAAAAATTGTCGTGTATGCCAATTAATTCTGATAGACTGCTATGCTTTGATTTGCTTTTTTCGGGAAAATTAAGTTACTTCTATAGCACTTTAGCCAAGCGTATCAAGCAGTTAGAGGTTCCTTTTTTAATTTACAGATATCCTATGTCACGATTTGAACCTGGTAAAATATATCTCGTTGTTATAATCGCACAAAGGAGGATACTATATAACGTAACTGCGTTAAAATAGGACTTAAGATAATCTGGCTAAATCGGGTATAACGGCATATCCTTTAAGCTCGAAGACCTTTTCATTAAAAATTACAAACAAACATTGTGATGCTGACTTACATTAACTGTGAGTTAAACACAATCCATTTATTCGATCCTGTGTGACTGGACTTTTTTCAAAATGATGCTAGTTAAATAAGAGGGCTTGAAATGCAAGAAGCCGGTACACGATCTTCAATTGTCCACTTTTAGGGTTGAACAAAATTGGCATTTCTGCAAAATGCATTTTACTGGGTTGGTTCCTGGTCACTCTGAACCATTTTATTTAAACACCTGATTTATGCAGATTAAAACAGAACGTCTAATTAAAGTGATAGAGACCCCTACCTTAAGTAAATCTCATTCCCATCATCCTTTTTAACCAGACATGCACTGGAAATCGATGCCAGGTTAATTCTGTCTGACATTAAACGTTAAAATTAATCTAATTAATTCTTACAAGGCAGCAAGACTCAATGGCAGTAGAAGTTTGCCGCATCAGCTTGGTTAAAAATGTCGCGCATGAATGCAATTGAATCCCTATTGACGCCAAGTAATCAGTGCGGCGATTTTCATTGTTAATATAATCGGGCTGTGGTAACTGGATTTATTTTTTTTATATGTGGATTGTTAAGCCTTTTTGATTACCTGCTTATTCTTACAAGAGACTCATAATATATTTTGCAAAGCACTGAAATCCTTTTTACCCTTTAAACAATTTGCAAACAAATTGTAATAGGATGGTTCTTCGCATCGTTTTTTTAAATTCGGATAGCTCACATGTTTGAACGTGAAGCACTGCAACTACCTATTTGAGATTCGGTCTAGGACAGCTACATGCAGTTTAATGTAACTTTGGAAAATTTTTCCAACTTCTATTATGGGTTTGAGATGGCGTCGAAAAGATACCAGCGTATTCATATTAGGGTCATTTGGCATTTTTACATAGATTTCTCAATAGTAATATGTAATAAAACCGTGGACTCTGAAAGTGGTTTTGGTGATTTTTACTAAAGTAAACCAGAAAGCCGAATGATTGAGTGAAATTGAATGAATTCTCTGACAACTACACTCAACTGTCGTCTGCATTGGCAATAGATTTTTGCTAATGAGCTTGAATGAGCAAGTTCGTTGCGTTTGATGTTTATTATTAACCCTTTCTATTAATTATATCCTTATTTTTAATGGCATTGGACACAATAACACGTGACACAACTTTGCAGATCATCACAACGGCTTCTTCGTAGGAACTGAAATAAAAACAAACGAAACGCGTTCTACAAACTTAGTAATTGTGCTAAAAGTATTTTCCGGTGATGGAAAATGAAGGTATATTTGGATGAACATGCTGCTTAAATATGATGTTCAAATGTAAAGACTGAATTACACTGAAGCTAGCCACTCTCTATGTAAGTGTCTGTAGTCGACTTCACCCAGTGTGGTCGTCAACTCGGCAGCTTTCAGCCGATAAGCAGAGGGTTTACTCGACTAACTTGAGTTTTCGTTAATGACGGTTATAAGATTTTGATTTTTTAAATGATGCCTGATAAGTGACGGCGTTTTTTGGACATCAAAAATAATACTGTATAGCTAATAATGTTTGCTGTCAATTTTAAACTTAGAAAAAAGCTAACACCTAAGCCTCTGCGGTTTGGTTACTTAAACTAACTATTCTCACCTTTTGATTTTGTATGATAAAAATTTTAACATTTTGCCACGATGGAAACATAAGTGATTGCCTCAGTTATACCAGTACAGCAGCATATTGAATACACCTAAATGTTTAATTTGTCAATGAGTATAAAATATCAATAGTTGTTCCTTCAAAGTGTTGGTAACCTTTTCAGATTGTGAATGGGCAAAAAATATTACTCCCTCGAGTTAGCATTGTTTACAACTTCGTGGCCGTGAAATTTAGAAACCGTTGTGCCAATGATAAGCGATAGCCTTTTCTCTATAATATTAACAACTGGTGTGATTAATGGTAGGTGTGAAAAAAATTAAAATACTGACCCTGTTGCTAAATACTAGTCTGTAGATTTTTACCAATTTCATGTAAAACTCCATTTGCCACATATTACGGTATGGGCTTTGACCGATGCATTATCTGCAGAATGTTTGAATTTTATTACCTAGGCAATGTACAATTACGTGTCAAAATCCATGAAGCATAAAAGACGGCAGTGGAATTTAACTTTAGAGAAAAATATGTTCAGGTTTTTACTCACTAAGCTTAGTAATTATTCTTTTGGTTTATTATAAACCACCTAAATTGCTGTAGAAATTTTAGGTAAAATATTTTGTCTTGTTTCTGCTATACTGTTAATTTACATGATTGACAGTTGATACAGACATGCATCCGAGTGGTGGGGACAGCAAACTATTTTTAAAAGCAGTAAGCCTTAGGTCAAATTAAAATTTATTAACAGATCAAACCGAAGTCTAGTAAAAATCAAATGTTAAAAGGCAATTACTGCAATCCAATCAATTCAGTTTAAACAAGCTTCAATGTATGCCAGTCACTAGTCGAAATACGTATGAAAATTATCCAGCTGACAAAAAAATTATAGAATACGTTCACATGGTGATCTGATGTTGTCGCTTCATCTTCATATTCATCATAGACTCAGAAAGGTTAGTCAAAATAAGCTTGGCTAAATTTTTTTGTAACCCGTGGTTCCTTTTTTAGAATATAAGACAACTAGTAGCAGCTTTGACTAATGTATAATAAAAATTATGAGCTTGAACAAAGAATAAGCAACCTAGAGTGTTCTGTCTGTGTGCTATGTTCATCACGAAAACTGTTCTACAAACACTTTGCAACAAACTTGTGATGTACTAAGGTCACCTAAACACCCATTTATTCCAAAGTTAATCCATGGTCCCATTTAATCACTTCCAGGAATTGATCAAATTTGCATGCGATTGTTACTAAAAACAGTACTTATTTAAATACCTTTAAAGAGAATGCTCAAAAGTCACAAGGTGAAGTAAAATATGCCTTTACGCAGAATGTCATCTTTTCAAAGGGCAGAGTATCATAAACTAGCAAACGGTTTTTTTAATTTTCAGCTACTTTTTTTGGAACACTTATGCACGCGTGTCCACACGGTTACGTAACTAGTATTAATAATTAGTAGGGCAACATACGCCGATTAATTTATCTGATTACTCAGACACGAGACAATTACGATTTATGCTTTAATAAATGATCACCTTTTTTTCTCATAGTGTTTAAATAGTGCAAAAGCAATCCCTGAATGCGTAATACTTCTAAAACAAATTAGCAAATTGAAGAAACCACCTTGTAATGATAGTTAGACAATAATTTTTAATTAATAACTTGTCTGGTATTCGAATTTTAAGAAAATGTTGTGAAACGTTTTGCAATGAAGTTTTTTTCCTTATTTTTAACAAGAATCAAGTATCGGTGTCAAAGGCCTTTTAGCAGTCAACTACTTACTGCACGGACAAAAATTTAAACTTGAAATATGCAGAAACGTGCGAATTTATTAACAATATAGGCAAGTGATAGAAAAACAAGGTAGCAGCACGCTTTTTTCTGCCTAACACTTGATGCCTGATCCGGAATTTTATTCATAATCAAAAAGATTGAAATTCGTCATATTAAATAAGTAGTAAGATGTAAAACCATGACATTTGTGTTTGAAAAAGGCAACGGGCCACAAAAAACTCAAATTTGTTGAAATATACTGCAGAGAATTAGTTACGATACACATTTATCAACACTAGCTTCGGATTCTCCTCTGATACAACAATGAGTAAAGTGGTTTCCCGACTGAATAGTCCTAAAAGTTTAACAACGAACGCTCACATAAAGTGCTTACTCGCTCCGGAGGCCGAATCTACACCTTGAAGTCACTAAGGAGATAATTTGCCAGATGGTATTCTTTCTATTTGTTAATACATCAGTCTGATTTTCGACAACTTTGCTGTCCGAAACCATTAGACACGACTTTATTTTTCAATAATTGCCATTAATTAGTTAGTCGATAAATGAGAGGAGTCTCGAACTAATTACTACTAAAGTTTCATGAGAATGATCTTGTTTCGCGCATTTAGTGACTTTAAATTCGATTTGGTACTGGTCAAAAGGAAGGTTAATATCGATATGTTTGACAAGGTTTTTGCATGCAGCACAACAAAGAATAAAGAGGGAATTAACATTGGTTTGCAAATGTTTTGTCAACCCGCGCAGTGAACCGAAATTCAAGATATTACGAAATTATATCCTCAATCCAATGGTCGATTAAAAATGTTTGAAATAATTAACCATATTCGACACGCAAGCCGACGAGTCTTTCAATTTCCAAAAAAATTATTTTTTGGAGATAAAAGAAATCGATTGTCGGTGTTTCTACTTGGCGAGAAATGCACAGTAAACAGCAAAAGGTTTAAAATCACTAAATTCTGATGACAATATATGTAAGCTTATGAAAAATCAACTTTGTTTTCCTATCTTGTAGCAACACTCCTCCCTCCACTTAGAAATATTCGTACTTGTGATTTTGCTTTCAATGCCTTGGGAAGGAAGGAACCTCCTCTTCCATAGAAGTGCCCTTTCCTTCAACAAATCAGCCTTATACAATCGTAACGCTTTTGTTCATTGCTTGGCTTGTACCGTTATATTTGTTAAACGAGAAAATTGTATACCGAAACACAACTTTGCCTGTCTTAAATTCAGTTTTATTCATTGTTAGATTTCTTTCACCTCCATTAATCAAATAAACAATTTATGGGTTGTAATCGGCAGTGTAAAATTGGCTACTACAACCTATATATAAAAGTAGGTTAATAATAGTCACATCGCAACATTATCATAATACAAACCGACGGGTAGCGAATACTGAATCCACAGACATACACCTTTCCTTGCACCTCAGTAGGTCAGAGAGGCAGAGCTGTGAATTTGCAGATATAGTTATAAGCCCCGGGGGGGAGATAGTCCCCAAAACGCAGGAATAATTGTAAACTTTGATGCAGTACCTTAATGGTGCATGGCACATGATGAAGTCACTGTCGATTAAGTGCAGTACAGAACAGCCAACCAAATGTCAGCGGCGGATTGAATAGTGGTGGTCATTTCACACGTTTACATTTGAGTCGATGCCTGAATAAAGCTGGACATTCTGGGATCATGCGAGATCATTACATTTGAAAGCAAATTAGCTGATTCCACACTTAGTTCGGTCGTAATTTTGGTCACAACAGTATGTTCACCAGAACGCCCAGCAAGTATGTTAGAAATTAAATAATAAACTTCCATGAAGTATGTTCACAAATAAGATTAGCGCCAGTGAACAAATGTTGAGTAGTGTTTTGTTAGTGTGGTACCTTTACATAGCAACTCAAAATCAGCTTGCCGAACTTCACTGTGCAATTTTTCGGACGTGTGTATAAGTTGTTAAATTTAATTGGCAAGCGTAAACTTAAGACAGTTATCTTTGGAATGAAAAATCAAAAGAGAAATGCAAAACGAGGAAATAATTTAAGTGTATTAAAAAAGCTGTGTACTTCAAACAACCCAAATTTTTTTAAGTAGAAAAAAATCACTAAAACATCTACGTAATGCGTACTTGAGACGACAAATGCTGGGAAATATAAAGTTCTAAATATCAGCGATCAAGTCCAACATTAGGTTGTCACCCACGTCTGTTTTTTAATACACTGACCATGGAAGCAGGATGCTTGTAATATCATTTTAATGACATAAAATACATGAGAGCATCTAAAGGCCTCAGAATTTGATGTTATTCATTTAACAAGTAATGTTATTTAGGCTGTCTCAGGTGTTAGGGGACAGAAGTTGCAAAGTGGAATACTGGTTAAATGATAAAGTGTAGTCAAAATTGCTAAAATGTTGTAACATCAGACAAAAAGACAAAAAAGACACATTATTGGAGCGTCAGTATTACAGAGTTATTTTACGTTTATTTTCGCAAAATATAACATTAGTAATGCCATTGAGCTAAAGCTATTCAACAGTCTAAGGTCAACGCATTACCTGTGATGCTAAGGAAAGGGTTATTATTCAGGCTCCAAATGTAAATGGTGCATTCATGTTGATTGACCGAATGTTTGCGTTTTGCCTTGGTTCTACGGCGAAGTGATCTAAAATTCATGTTACACTTACATTTTCTTGCCTTCATTTGCCTACTTTTGATCAGAATAAAATATATTCATTTAAAAATTCTTTAAATAATATAATACATCAGAACATCTAAGACATAAATTAGGCTTTAAATGCACCTGCAACGTTACGATGGGCAGTCGTCTGAAGGCGAAGGTGCACTTTATTTGCTCTAAGATAACGGCATCAAATCAAAATTTTAACAGGGGCCTGGGAAAAATTTTGTTTAACTATAGGCTAACTATATTATTTTACCAATAAAACGTGAACATTTGTTTTTTAACACTTAAAAAATGTAACAAATCATGCCCTGTAATACTAAGGTGGAATTGTTTCAGTTAGCTATAAGCTTTAAAAACATTGCTGAATCGAAAACGATGCATTAAACAAATTATTTCAACAGAGAATAGGTTTTTGATGTCAATATAGGAATCCTATAGAAATACTTCTCTGACCACTTCCAATTTGTCCACAAAGCATTAAGAGCATTCCTACAAAGTTTCGCCTAGACATTCAAGGAAAAAAGGCAAGCAAACGTTGTGCACATGTTAAACTATTTATTTTTTGCCAGAATCAAGAGAAAACAATTTGTTTAGTTAGGTTACAGCGTTACAAAATTTGAGCGGTCTGTTTATACTTATTATTTATTTTATCTTATTTATTGCTGACGATGGCGTCGTGTAGTAGTAATAGGTGTGTCGGAAATGCGTCTACATTGGAGGTATGCTATCATTTTAACTAACGCTTAAGGCGTTGGCTGATGTGTTCAAATGTTTCATATGTATGGAACAACTGAATAATGCTAGAATGTGTCCTCATTGTTCTAAATTATGCTGTCATGAATGCATTACGGTGAGTTCTAGGTAGTTTTAACTGTGGATCATTCTAGAAATGGATCACTGAAAACAGAGCACAATGTCCTCACTGCAGGTGATCAACTTTTGTATCCTAAAACACATGTTGAATTTTTTGAATTTTCTAAAGTAATCTACTGAGTTTCCCTATAGATTTTATCAGTAGATATTGTTTATAGTCTTGGTGTACAATTCTGGTGTAACAATCGTTAACGAAATTCTTCTTATGTAGGAATACACTGCACACCTATGCGTTGATCAACTGCAGATGGGCTGATGAGGTGACCCAGCAACTAGACAGTCTTCAGACGCAGCATATTTTCTCTGATGGGAACTCTACAAATGCAAGGACCCACGTTTCAGCTTCTGCTTTAGACATGTATGCTATAAGTTTATTAAAATTTCCACCATCAAACTTTGATGCTGTAAGTTTTACCTTCATTTTAAATATGATAACATCGATATTTTCATCTATTTTATTCTGGTATATCAGAAGCCTACCACCCTAAATAGAATGGCTCGCACTTCACTAGTTTGTCTTAAGTATAAATTAACATTGTATCGTAGCAATATGTTTCGGTGGCCTTGTCTTTGGGTTCTCAAATTTCTTGTTGCATACCCGTTATGCCTAATAACGAAGTTAGCATGATAAGGGTAGTGAGGTCTAACACCATACAATGCTACCTTATTCGACCAAGTCATTATGGCTTCTTTCAACAGTTGCATGATAAATTTAGGATATCGAATTTATTGCCGCATCAATGTCATCTTTGATTTTGTAGGTGCGAGGCACACAATGAACGTTTGTCTGTATTTTGTGGTACATGTGATCGAGCCATTTGTCATCGTTGTGCGCTCTTTGACGGTCGCCATGGCCAACATTCCTTCCGTCCCCTAGACGAAGTTTATAAAGAGCACGTAGATCGCATCAAAAGTGAATTGGAGAAGCTGAAGCACCGACGTCGTGAGGTTCATGCTCTTATTCAGGATGTGGTGAGTTTTTCCTTATTTAATTTGCTCTCTAATTCTTATCGTTTGTCAGTACACTATACTTCACACTGCGATCTTTACTTTATTATTCGAACTCATTGATATAACAACTCGATTTTAAGTTACCTGGGTTACAGTTTTGCATATAACACGTTGTAATTTTTATTATCGATGTTCTAATGTTTTTCGTTGTTTAAAATACTCAAGTTTGATTGCTGTCTTAGTAAAATTCAGTGACTACTGGAGTATGCATAACTTTGTGTAATTGTGGCCAGTGACATTCTAATTTATTTTTAAGTCACAGTTGTGTCAATCGTATTACATTTGCATTTAAATTCGTTTATTTTGTTCGCAAAACGTGAAAAATTACCAAGTAAAATTTAATGCTTGGGGGTCTTCATTAGCAACAATAATTCTGAATATTTTGACTACTATGTTGCAACGACTGTTCTTCTTAGATAATATTAGCTTGCGATAAACTCCCATGACATTTGAACCGTTTTCGATGCAAAATGTGGAGAAGGTCTGTGGTTGTATCTTCTTTACTTGGGTTATGAGCTCATAAAATATGAGTTTATATAATTGACAAATTCATTTAAGTTTAGGCTTTTACAAATTGTCTAAAACATTCTTTGAAAATTGTTAATAATGTTGACGAATCTTTAATTGATATTGCGTCTATCAGTAAATAGTCATTTTTCTACTTGGCTGGTGTTCCCATTGGTTAAGCTTTGCTTTTTTTATCGTAGGAAAGAAATATCAGTTCCGTTAAGCAAGCAAAGGATGAGCGTGTTCGGGAAATTCGAAACGCTGTCGAATTAATTGTTGTACGCTTGGAATCAAATCTTAACGGAAAATTGACTACTTTGACAGCACAGCGCAATCACCTTAATCAGGTAATTTATTTTTGTCAATAAATCCTTATATTCATAGTTTAGTCGTGCTAGTTTAATTTAGTTTAGTTTATCATGCTACCTAGACCATGCTTTCTCCTAGGCAAAATCTGGGCTTTTAAACTAAACGCCTTTTATCCCCTGCAAGCAACGATTTGCTTTGGTTGATACAATCGACTTTTTGCGCTGTTTCAGGAGACAGAATTATTGGATTCACTTTTGCAAGAAGTTCAGACTCAGTTGAATTCAGCAACAGCTGCCAATATTATATTCAGATATCCAGCTCTTTCGGCAATGTTCGCTGAAGTTCACAAGACTCCTATGGCATCTTTCGTCAGTACTCCTGTTCCTGCAGAATTTCAAAGGTAATCTCTGTTTAGTCGATTTATTGTGCCACCCATAAAAATTTACTAAAACACCATGTGGGTTTAAAAGTCGGCAGTTTACTTTATTATTGTTACATTCGATTTATTTTTACAGCCATTATGGCTACCACCGTCCGTCCATTTCCTCGTGCCACTTGTTTTGAATGAGACCTTTTCGTCGTTCTTTTATTATTTCTCAGTTCATAGAATTAATTAAATGTATGCTTTACGCCTGCCCCCTCCGTACGCAGGGGCAAATTTTAGGATTTGTGTTTTTTTCAGACTGAGTTTGTTGATTTTTTTCACAAGGAACTTGTAATGACGAAAATAACAATTCTGTGGGGTTGCTAGTGTTTGACCTTTGCATGCCCCTATCACACTTTCTGAAATCTTTTCTGCCCAAGGAATTTTAAGCCACAAAATAGAAATTCAAGGACATTTTACCTCTTTAAAACTTGACGTTTTTAGTATTAAATTACGGGAAGCTTTTTCATGTATTCTCCTAATCACTCGTAGTGGACACAGACATTGTTATAATCGAATCTTGCGGATTATTTGATGTCAGTGATTTCTTTACATTCCAGTGAAATCGTTCCACCCTATGATTCAAGTACCTTTGTAATCCAGAACTTCAGTCTGCTGAGGCAAAGAGTTGACCCTGTCTATAGTCCTCCACTGCATGTTGGCGGTCTCAGCTGGCGACTCAAGGTGTACCCAGATGGTAATGGCGTTGTCCGTGGACACTACTTGTCGGTTTTTCTCGAACTGTCTGTCGGTATAATGGAACCTGCGAAGTAAGTCATGCTTGAGGTGTACCTATGACTTTTGTTTTGCGTTATAAATGCTTCAAACCCTGTGCTGTGTTTAAATTTTAGTTGAACTTATAATTATATTTCTTATCCCGTTTTGGCTTAGATCAGTCTCACTCAGTTCCCTCTTGACATGTTTTCAATCATCTGTATTGATTGTATTGTTATTAGCATTGATTATGTTGTCACTTCTTCCAAATTGAGCTGCTTGTGGCCTTTCTTCCCACAATTTTACCCTTAAATCGACTTTTCGAGACGTTTGTTTTTATTTGAGTTCGTGCCTTAAAGTTCCTTTCTATTAACACTACTACTGATTAGCCACAAAGCCATAGTAATCTGACGCCTAAACATTGCCATCATTCACACTCTCCTTGCTTCCTATTATTGCATTTTTTGCTTCATTTAACCTATGGGTATGAGTATCGCGTGGAGTTGGTTCACCAAGGGACGCCGCCAGACCCCACGAAGAACATTTTACGTGAATTTGCCTCAGAATTTGAGGTTGGTGAATGCTGGGGCTACAACCGTTTCTTCCGGTTGGATCTTCTTGCTAGCGAAGGCTACCTCTCCGCAGTGAATGATACCTTATTCCTCAAATTTCATGTACGCATGGTTTGTTCCACTCCAATTTTGTACTTGGCCCTATTGATTGGTTTGCTTATGGATTCGCACCCTAGTCTAATGCACTTTTGAAATGCATATATTATGTTTTGTTTAGCGCAGTTATGTTCCTTGAAATGTTGTTTTGTTATCAATAGGCCTGGTGATGGACGTATCTGTTCTTTAATCTCAGGTGTTTTGTTGAGATACTGTGTCCATTATCCTTAGTTGTATTCCTGTATACTTTACAAATTTCACCTGTGTCACCTCACAAGTCGTCAGTTATCAGCTCTGGAAAGAATTGCAGTTGAAACAAACTGCGAGGTGCATTCGAATGCAACTAAGTCATTTTTCTGGTTGGATTTAATTTTGATATTCTTTCTTATAGGTTCGCGCGCCGACTTACTACCAAAAGTGCCGTGACCAGCAGTGGTACATTTCACAGCTTGAAGCTCACGAGGGCCACTTCTTGGCACAAATGGCGGATTACAAGGATCGCCTGAACACCGAAATCATTCGCCCATCGGCAACAACAACGACAAATCCCTCAGGAGAGAGACCTGGGCCTTCAGCCGTCTTGCTCACCGGTTCTTCTTTGCAGGACTCTTCCAGTGACCACAAACGCTGCAATTGTGTTGGAGAAGGCGATTGTGGAGAATGTCTGCGCCCTCCCACGAGTTCGGAACGTTGTCCTGCTCCGACTCCGTCCACCGCTGCTGCTGCTGCCACTGCCGTCACTGTAGGTTCCTTTGCAGTTAAGCAAACTAGATTTTTTACCTCCCTTCTGTACCCCGTTATTCTAATTTTTTGCTAGGACTAGCAAAATGTTTGGTGTCTATCTTTTAATACCCCCACGCTTGCTACTTGTGGGGGCTTAATGCAATGAATCAAGTAGTGTATATTAATCAACATTGCATTCTAAATGAAAAATTCGCTGTGACGAGTAAATTAGAATTTATTGTATTTTAATATCTCTTTTAACAGACTGCGACCAAATTTACTCCAAGGATCTTGCGATCTTTTAACCAAAATGTTTACTTACGAGATTCTTCAGTCGTTAAAATTAATAGGTCGCCGGTGTAAGAATTCATGTGTGTATGAGTCGGCAGGTAATCTATACAGTATTATATGTGTACAAAATTTTTGTTTTTGTTTTCTTTGCAGAAATAATAAATCATAAGTGTCAATTTGCTTTACTTCAGAAACCATGTAAACCGAAAGGTCGATATCGCTTTTTAATTCATTTGTTTACTTTATTCTACCAGCTTGCCTATTTAATTCGGTCTTTTCTAGCCTCTTAATTTCAGTGAAGAAGAGCGCAATCCAGCTCCTGTGTTTCCATCTGTGGTTGTGCGTTCGAACCTTGCTCATGATGGAGGTGACCAAGCGGGACGCGAAGACCGCAATGACTTTGATGGTGAAGATGAAGATGATGAAGACAATGGTAGTGACACTGAGGGCATTGTAGGGAACTTTGAGCTTGAAGAAGCATGCTCTCCAGCTGGTGAAGACGATATGGTATCGGCCGACGAGGATAGGAATGTTTCGCCATCAATTATTGATTTTGAACAGCAACGACGAAATCCAGGAGACTCAAGCGAGGACGATGTCGGTAGGACACATTCCTTTCTCGTCCCTATGTCCACAGATGTGACCGACTTCGCGGCCTCACAGAGCAACTGTAGTAACAGTGCTGTCGCCGCTATCTTCAGTCAGTAAGTCATCAGTGAACTGAGTATATCTCTAGCCCTCAAATCTCAGTCGATTTGATATAATTTCGATGTACTTAACACCGGAACCCAAACAATGCATTGATTTTATCAAATGGTTCGAAGTACTACAGTCACGAGATGTTTAAGTGCTTTAAATAGCATTTTATGTAGCCAATAGATATGGGTAGTCATGAGTCCCGTTTTTGCTACCTTAGTCAGCTGAAACCCAAAGTACCGATCATCTGTGACATTAAGTATGTTGAATAATTTTATGATAATGCCACTATCTTTTTGATTTCCTATGTAGGTTTACCCAAACATGCAGAGAGGCTGTTCCAACTAAGTCTACGCACTTTTAGACACAAAACTAACCTTTAATTCCACTAGATTCCTACTTATGTTGTCCTTTTAATGTTTCTTTCCGTGTGTTTATTTTCGCGCTGGACGTAAACTCAACTAAATTTGATTACTCGCGAGAGTTTAGTAAAGAATTAGACCAATTTATGGTTATAGTAATTTGGATCACATGAATAGTATATTTTCGTGCCAAATTACACGACGTGCGTTTGCAGGAATAGCTGTGGTATATGTTAATCTAAACTCGATATTTTTTGTCCATGACTACAGGGATAGTACGAGTTAGGCTGAAAACCAGGACTTGGCATCATCCAGGGACTTTGTACAGGCCGCCTGAAATAGGCAGTCCACAATTCAAAATACACTGTATATGAAGTGAGCTTAGATAAATCAATTATCATTGTTGAAAATTACCAGCAATTTAGTTCACAACACTGCCATTAGTTTTAAATTGCACAATAGTCCGAAGCCCGTAAATAAAATCGAAAATCCATAAATCTAGATATTAAATCTTAATGGTCCCACAAGTGCAGGTAAAATTGCAAAAAAATAACGAAGAATTTGCCAGTGTGCTTACGAAAAAACGAGAATCCTCGAGATCGGTTCCAGGGGATGTTTGCAACATTGTTGCAATAGTTTTCTTAGCTATTTCGCACGAAATCGCTGGAGAGGTGAATTAATAAATATACAGAAGATTAGTAATGAGATGTTACCATTCCTATACATTAAAGTTGTTGTGGTTTTGTGGTAGAGGGCGTAAAGTGTTCAATGACTTGGGGAACCATGACGATTTGGGTTCTTTTCGCATGTATGCAGCGATTAGTAATGTGCTTTACCCTCAAAATACAATGATTCGGCTTGGAAATTCCCAAAACACTGTAAATCAAATCACAATTTGGGATATTACAGGGATTGTCTCAATTTTGACTTGTTGAACAGAAATGTTGTTTATTTGCATTATTCCACTGACAAATGTCAGTTTAATCAACTCAGCTAGTAGATTGCGTTAAGACCATTTTCCTGAGTCTAAAAGCAAATGCCTCGTGCGTTTCTGTATAGCCAACACA
>UXSR01005509.1:3225-13416 GCA_900604375.1 Mesocestoides corti
TATAAAACTAGTACTTAACAGAAATAAGCGGCCGATACCTAGTCAGCAAGATCATGCGCAATGCGGTGCGAACATATATTATGGCAAGAAATTACGTACTTCTGCTGAGAAATAAGAAAGATAACCCTATTACTTCCAGAAATTAGATAAGGACATTGGTATTAGATAAAGGCACCACTACCACACCACCACACATTATGGAACATGACTACACCAACCACTAAAATGAATCAATACGCTCAGAAATAGAGGGAGTGGAAATTTGAGTATTTATTCCTTTACACGATGTCACCTGATCAGTGAGCTAGGCTGAGGAGTTTTGTATGTGATCTGATGAGATTGGTGAGGTAAGTGACCATGAGGAGGTCCTTGAAAGACGAGCTGATGAGCTCCTCAACGTTGTCCGAATCCAGTTTGGGTGTCGCAAAGATGAGTCGGGCAATGGCCATGCCGAGTTCATTGTCCGCACCCAGGTCATTATTTGCGCACGCCTCCACCTTTGCCGTCACCTTCTCGAGCATCGACAACAGGCGCCCAGTCAGGTTGTAAAGATAAGACAAATCATCTGTAGCCTATCGAATAAAGATAAGGACGTCGACTCATTTTAGTTAACATACTAAATTCTAAGGCCAGACGAGCACCTATATACACCAAGAGCAAATCGGAAAAAAAACACTAATAGATGTACATGGTGGTCTGAATCTGTAGAGGCCACGTGTCATTTGCAACCATACCAGCATGTCTTAACCACTAAGAGAATTGGTATGAGTGAAGAAATGTGAAAACAAGAAGCTTGTTTGAAACTCTTATTTAAAGGCAAGTAGACGGATTAGTGATTATATGACAGACTGGCTATCGTATAAAACCAATGAATGCGCTCCCATGGAAAATGTTTTGATAAGGCGTTCGATAATTTGGATAAGACTTAAATAAACAAATCGTGCCTGTCAAAAGCATGGCGCCATTGGTGATTCAAGATCGGTAATTGCTACAAAGTATGTAAAGTCAATTTCGCTTGCATTGGCACCAATTTTACATGCTCTTCATTCAAACCCACCTTCCTTGAATCAAAAAAACTAGATTCTTTTTGGACATTAAAACGTTATAAGGGCGAGAGGGTGACGTTTTGGGATTACGAATTAATCATTTCAGATTTATAAGTGGTTGCGAGTTAGCTCCATATCAAATAGAACAAAATTTGAATGTCATAATACTGGCTAGAGGAGGAACAGATAGACAAGATACCACACACGAGTGCAAAAAATAGCTAGAAATTTTGTTACTGAAATATGAAGAACAAATGAAAAAGGGCGAAAATAATCAGTATTGGAGAATCAAAACATGCCTAGTTCTTACATCTGGAAATACAAGACACAACGGCTAGGATTAAACCAATGGCTGACGAAAACAAACCTAAAAGAACCCAGAGCGATAACCCCCTGAAAACGACAACAACAATGACAATAAGTGCTACTGGATACTGCCGAGATTTCGGAATGCACCGAATGAAAATTCGAAGTTGGAAACAAAAGCGTGACTTGTTTCAAAATAGCCCAACGCATTATGGCTGATTAGTTGTTTGGGTGACAAATTTACAGTTCGATTTTATCGATTATTAATAAGGTAAATTTAGGTGGGCAACTAGAATGCTAGGAAATACATAAATGAGGCACATTTAAATTAACCAGTCTAATTCGGCATCAACATAAAAAAACTACTAAATTCAACAGCCTCGGTAAAAAAAACCAAAACGCTATGCTATTGACAACCAGACAAGTTCTGGAGAAAAGCATAAGGTTGTTAGCTTAAACGGCACCCTGCAATAAAGTGTGGTTCGGCATTGGAAAGCAGAGACCACAGACACTTCTAAGGTTCATATAACCGACTAACCTCTGAGAACTGATTATCCTTGCTGAGGGAATCTGCTACCATCACGTCGACCGCACAACGCTCAGCATCAAAGAACTCAATATTCACTTCAAGAGACAGGAACATTGTGCCCATTGTGCCGTCCGGAATGCCAATACTCCTACTCTGGAAAGCTTGGATACTCATTTTTTTGCCAATCTCCAGATTAGGGTTTACTAGAAGGAAAATAGGGTTTTTAACATGCTTCATGTAGTAGTCCTGATGAATTAAAAGAGAGGACTCCGTGACCTCGCTGCCAGTAGCGTACCAGCCGACGGGGCGAAGGTTGCGATTGACCTATGGATCAAAATGGAAATAAATCAAGTGGCAGGAGAATATTATAGATAGGGAAACACAATACCTTGCGTTCCAAATTCAGCATTGCACGTCCGAATTCAAAATTCATTGAAACATCCGTATTTGACACGTTATGAGGTACAGCGAATGAATGAGTAACCTCAATTATGCCCTTTTCGAAAGTACCTAACAATATGCAAAAACAGATATGGTTGTACCGAGTAGGGTTCCGACTACATTTTCGGCATCTTCATCGCGTCGTTCATAAGAATCAATTATAGATAGGAGAACCACTGGATGGACATGCACTTTGGCCACTGCTTCCATTATTAGTGTGGACTTACACTGTCACACTGCACTATTTAGTAGTTTATTGGCCGTAAAGTCAAGACCCAATAAAAATGCACCTTGAATAATTCTCCTTGGAGTACATCCCCTTGTACTATATAGCCGATTCGATTATAGTTCATTATAAAACCACCACACCTACAATGATTATTCTAACGCCCGCATTAATGTGATCCTCTAATCCAGGCAAAATTTCAAGAAAGATTTGAAAGGAAACAACTTAGTTGCAGGAATTGACTTTCCGGGATATTATTACAAGTCGTAAACATGAATGGCATATTCAAATGTTGAATTGTAACTTACTCATATTCCTATTAAAACTGAACCTTCTTTGTTAAGCAGAGTGGTGGAAAGAATCTGTCTTGAATAATATGCGGCATACATATCTTATAAACCTTTGTTCATTTTCGAGTTAAGCGTTCCACAATTCACCAATGTGATGTGAAATTCCAAACCTGCCGACTCCTAAAATATATGTGGGTGGAAATTATTCATGTATTCGATTCCCATAGTTCTCAGGATTTCTTGGGTTAATCCGACCCATGAACGCTCTAACAAGTAAATGAAGAAGAGATTGGTTCGAATATCACAGTAAGTGCACATCTAACAACCCTCAGAGTTCCAAATTGGCAGTCGTAAAGATTGGAAACGGAAATTGTCAAAGCAAACAGGGAAAACTATAACTTTTAAGCAGCTAATTAACTAGTATCCAGAGAAGGATTTGTAAAATATTCAGAAAGCATATTAAATCCTACAAAAAATTAAGGACCGACTACATAAATCCAATCTACACTACTACATCATTTCAAATGAAGTTGTTTATTCTGTTTATTTTTGTTAAATGCCTTTGTCTTTCTCTTTTCCTCAATTTTTTTCCTTAGAGATGATGATGGCTTGTACTACCGATCTTATTTATATATTACTCTTAGCTCTTATATTTGCGTCACTTAACATTCATCTTTACGCGTTCTGCAAGCTTTTATTACATTCAATAACGCCAAATAACGTGACTCCTCCTAATATTTCACTTCCTCATTATCGATTGTGGAGTTTTTCACGGACAACTGCATTAAAAAAGTCTGACAGCTGCGATTACCGTCCATCATATTCCTAAACCGCTATGTCCCAAAATGTTTGAGCTCAAATGACAGTGGCAGACTTCCCTGTCTACCCCCTGGCGCAAAATAGCGAGTTCCAGTCTTCGATCGGATTTTTAGCTTTTTCAGAGCATTGGTCGTTAAATCTATTGCTGGAAATCCATGTGTTAGAGCTTTTTTCCATATTAAGTAGTGTTGAGTATTGTAAAAGGCTAGGATTCGTTAGTCTACGGTCCTACATTCAGAAACTCTTACGGATATTTCAATTAGCCTTGTCACTGTATGTTAATCTTCACACTCTGATTATGAATTGGAAACAGTCTTCTTGGCCGTAATTCATCTGGGATTAATTCATAATCGATTTGACTTGTTAGGCGTAATGGCTAGTTTTTTGATACTTCAATGAAGTGGAGACTTTCTTTAGCACTCTTAATGAGTCCAGCATAGCAGGTATCGGGTTTTGCCAAGTCGATAATTCGCCGACCGGGAACAGCACCTGTTGACTTATGTAGATGGAGCCAATTTCAAAATGATTCTAAATGACTAATTTCCTAACCCCTACTTTGCAGTCTATTCAAAATTCCTAGTTTTTCAGGAAGAGCTCATAGTGTTGCCATTTCCTCTACCGGTGTAAGTTATATTTTTCGCATCACTTCTTCAGAATTTGGCTGCTGGGACATCCTGTTTCAACCAACTCACCTTCCCTTGCTCTGTGGGTTATTTGATCGCGTGCATTTCGCTAAAAACTTGCTTTTTGCCCACCCAATGACCAGCCATCCTCTGCGTAAATTTGCTGACACTGTTTCACGTGCTATCTACAATCTTCTGCATCACATACGACAAATCATCAAAGACTCTGTGCTACTATCAAACCACTTTAACTTTGGTTTGGCAAATCTCTGATGAATATAGTAAATTATGACTTCAATACCGGGATATCTGGCAGGATAGTTGGATTTAAGAAAATCCCTTGGCGTTTGCTAACCCGTAATAGAGTATGTGGAAAGAATTACGTTAAACTAAATAGGCATCCTACAACGGGACGTTTGTGTGCAGTACTAGGATGAGTTCAGGTGCCGAGAAGCTGATTCTCCCTGGCGTGCATGTGATATGAACTAAAATTACTGCACGCCACATTAGATGGAAGGCCAATGCGATGATTACTTAGAATTGACGTGCAGTCTTTAACATGAATAAATAAAGCCGAGTATATATGAAATGTTGAGTCATGGAAGGAATTGGGTATTTGGTTAAATTAAATTGCTGCAAGAGAACGAGGTGAGGGGCCCAGCGCACCAAGCATTTCACCATGCATTTTGTTGGATTGTTAAACACCTTCCTGTAGAAAATGCAAGAGTACGCACAACCATTTCACAGTGTTCCCTTTGCCTCAGCACCACTGGTTTGAAGTGTTCATTGAGTTCGGGAAATGTTTTTCACTATACCTTCAGCACGTACATAGTTATTGGTTAGGGTATTGACAAAATGTGACCGGGCAAATGTAAAAGGCATAATAATTTGCGTGGGCAACAGTATTGCAATTGAACTAAGGATATTTGTAAAGTAGCACAATTAAAGACAGGACATTTTGTGTTCCTGTTTGCAGCAATTAACACTGCTGGGATGAGGTTGTTCATGTGGACAAATCGCAATTCATGTTACGATCCTCCATGCTCCGTAGAAGTTTGACTACATTGGAGGGGGGGTGAACCCATTTAAGCTAATTAGTCCCCCATTTCGGCACTGAACTTAGAAGATGCGCCAAGACGCCACTTTGGTTCCACTTCATGAGGCAATAATGTGCTTGGTTCAGAAATATAAGATCTCACTAAAGGTCGCTTCGAGCATCTTCCTTCTCAAAGGATTGCGGAAAGGTCTTCATTGTGGTAGCACGAAGCGTCTGCTTGGGGATGTAGTAACAGTGTGATGGGTACTTAGAGGAGCATACTTTGGAATTCAAAATGCTATTTACTACGATAGGCTAGGGTGTCTTTGATGGCTTTCCAAAGACCCTCTAACGGCAATCTGGGAGGTTAGTCTTGTGAATCTATCAAGACAGCAGAGGTGACGTCCAGCGAATCGAACTTCATCAAATGAGCTGTCTCTCAAGGGCAGCGCTCATCGCCCAGCACACAAATTGACTTGAATTAAGACAGGAGCCGACTTCTGAATGCAAGAGAATCGAGTTTCCCTGAACGAGGTCTTGGCCACTGACTTGCTGAAGCGACTTAATTGACAAGCGCTGTGACAGTGCACTTCCACGCCTGAGGCTTTCGAGCGTGTCGGCAATGCTCAGTCTCTGCCCACGTGACCTCAACTCAATTAGACGTGGTCTCGTATGTTTCTGCCTCAAAACGTCGGACGTGAGTTTGTCACGTGACGCTGTGGTCAAATCCGCCCTGCAATGTCCCCCGATCACCCGTTTCAACTGATCACACTAATGAAGACAATTCTTATCAGGCATAATCCCCAAAGAAGTAGGTCGATGGTTGCTGAGGCCTGCATCCACTGGCGTGTTAATTCACCTGGTCCAACTGACTCAGCCGCACGTTTTCGCATCTCGTGTTTCCGGCCTTCGCAACACCAAAAGCAGAAAACCTGGTTATTCTTTTGCCCATAAGTGCACCTCATGTGCCAGCGCGAAACGCTCTGAGAAGGATGAATTTGTTATGGGCCCCAGCATGTGGTTTTGAACCATGCCGAGGCCACGGAATTAACCCTGGCCCGATTACGCTTGCCTGATACCCGCGATGAAGAAAAAGAACGGAGAGGACGGGACACAACCGTTTACTTCAGAGCTCAACCAAAACTGGTGTCGTTGTGTCGTGTGTGGGGTTCGCGCGTGTGTATTTATTATCTCGGATGCGTGAGTCAGATGCGCTAACATCGAGACCTAGGTGTGAGGTTAATCCAAGATACATATACGTGTGAATGAAGGGGGAGTTGAGGAGTCGCGCGGCTGGCGACATGCTGCGAAAAAGGGGAACCCTGTGTCGGAGGCTGAGCGATCGGATTAGGGGGTTGACTAAACACGATTCACAAAAAATTCTGTCCGATAACTCGATTAATGTGCAGTTTCAAATAAGAAAAGGGAAAACAACGCAGCACAAAGTGTAATCCGTCGTTGCTGGATCTTTTTTCTCCAGTGCCCATTCACAATAAAGATGCAACGTGTTGTCTAGTTTATCTTCTGAAGAGGGTCATGGTGTTTGCGTGAAAGTGGGCAAGGTAATATCGGTGTCGGAAGAAGTGCCTTACTTCCAATTATTTTATCCGAAACTAACAAACCGGACGCTTCCCAAACAGCGTTTCTAATGTGGCCCTGCACAGTCGCTAAAAAGACAAGGTCATTGAAAAGCACTCCCCGCAGGAGGGGGCAGTTTATGCTTGCATAGGCGGTCTGCCAGGAAAAGTACCAAATGCAAAAAGGCTTTGTGAGCAGAGGTAGATGATTATCACTGGTAGTTTTCTATAGAACCAGGAAAGGTTGTGGTAAAAAAGGTTGAAGAGGGAATGATGCTATCAGTATGCTCGGGTTCATCATAAGAAATCATTCATACAGTGTTGGGTGTAATTGGCGGCAGATGCTCGGAACTCGGCAGTCCTCCAGATTTCGGCCAGCTTTCGACACTCTGTGTTGATCACGAACTCAACGCGTTCTCGGTCGTGCATTCGTAGAAGGCATTTGGTCGTTTCTAGCGCCTAAAAAGTACGGAAGGACGAGCGTTGGGCCTAGGAAGACAGCGATAAGGTCACCGGGAGTAAATCCCTTATTGAGCCGCAAATACAATTATGGCTAAATAAGCAAATCTCACCACACCGACAGGACTGACAAGTGACAAGCAACAACGCCAGCTGTGGGTTTAGTTACACAGAAGTCCAATGAGCAGTGATGATCTCATCAGACCAACAGAGGGAATGCGTAACCGCACCGCATGAACTTGCAAAAATCACACTGAGCCTTGCCCATAAAAGATTAAGAACTGTGAATCAGATTGGATTCAAACTTTTAGTCGAACTAGGCAAATCTTAAAATTCTCATTGCAAAAAAGAGATCCAACAGTTGTTTTTTTAACCGATCCGTGGCACGTTTAGAAAAAAAGTGGCTGTACATTGTTGGCGTAATAAGGAAAACTTCAGTGTTTAGGTAACAAGGGCCACAGCTTTCACGGACATTAAATTTACAAATATTAAATATTACAGCCTTAGCGAGTGTTACATTCGCAGAGGTTATGACGGTCAATCATGGACCGTGTCACACACTTCAGCGCTCCTTGAATTAACGACGATTCTCTGGTCAGAAAGTCGAATATAGTTGGAACAGCCAAAGTACCCAATGGCGACAAATGATGAACAGTTCAAGCATTTCGTGGTATACACTCTGACTTCGTATTTTAACTAAATCTATCGACACCTTTTCAGACATTAGTTTGCAAAATCAATCTGACATTGGCAGCCACCGGCCTAATTGAGGCATATATAATAAACTAGTCTATTTTTCAAGAAGAAGGGGGCAAAAGGAACAACGACAGGTCTTGTACTACCTCCATGCATCCACTGAGGCACCGCCAAACTCTCGCCAGGTAGGCCTAAAGATGTACGGATCTATGACATACGGTGAAGGTACAACGTGGTGTTTGTTTCTAGAGTTTGTTGCTGGTTTTGTGAACAGGGTGTGCCAATCAACGAGGGAGGTGTGTTTCACCCAAGCCGACAGTGACTCATCAACGGCTTTGGCTTGATGGCAAGACGGAATTGAGACCACACTCTCACTCAAGACATTGAGACAACTTCGCCTTGGTGCACTGTAGACAACGGGGGGATTCATTCCTAAGCACCAAATGGTTTGCCGTAAATTCACGGGGGAAGGGACAACTTCGCCTCAGGACTTACAAACTGACACCACAAAGGAAAATGCGCGATCGTGATGTTAATCAAAAATTCAACTATTCAATCATTTCGAGTGAAGGCAGTTGCATTTAGGCACATACGAGTAATTTCGATGTTGAATGCATAGAAAAGTCGAACATCCTTGGATTATTCAAGGAATTTCAAAAATGGCAATCAAAAAAACTTGAATGGTCACCTCATCGATTTCTGATAAGGAACTAGACTTAGAGGGTCTACAATGAAAGTCATTATTATGATGGGATACACACTGGGTGGCAAGATGGAATTTTCACCGGTCTGTAAAATGCCCACAGGAAAGTCAGTTGAAAAAAATGTGCAAGTTTCGCAGTTAACGGATGAGACCACTACGAACTCCATTTCGCATTTCCATCCGAGGAATTATAAGACACCACATTAAACACTCTCAGGTGTTTAAAAGTAACGAAAGCATCAAGTATTTGAGATTCCATTTGATTCTTATGCGAAGATCAGGTTCAACCTTACAGATATGGAAGTGCAGATGGACAAGCAAAGATACTTTAAATAAGTATTCCAGGATAGCTACTTTGCTTAAAAATTAGAAAAAAAAAAACATTAGAAATTACAGTTGAGAATTCTAATTTAAGGTAACGTAGGAATTCAGTTTGGAGCAGTGTTAGACACATGCATGCATTGCTTACCATGGCCGATTGTGATGCAATCCTAGCACAACGCAGTGACAGCTCCTGGGGGAAATTCTTTGGGAAAAGCAAATCTGAGAGTAGGCCACGTTGAAGTGCCTCACGCGCTGAAAGTCTTCGCCCGGCGAGAATAAGATCGTTTGCCAGCGGGGCACCCACCCTGCTGGTGAGGGTTAAACAGGCTCCGCCCTCAGGCACCTGACCCAAGGTTGAGTAGGCAGTGTGAAAGGTGGCAGTGTCGCTGGCGTAAACCAGATCGAAGAGGGGTAGGATCGCCGTACCCAAACCCTCAGCGGGACCGTTAACTCCAGCCAAGAGGACCTTCGGGAAAGCAGAAACCTCGAGAAGGAAGGCGCGGAGACGTTCCACCATACAGTCGACAAAACAGGAGTCAGCAGTAGCGCAAAGAGAAGGAAGATCGACCCCCGAAGAGAAAACGCGCCCAACGCCGGAGATGGCAACCACGCGGATCGGTTCATCTTCGACTGCCTGCTGCAGCGCGTCGGTTAGTTCGCTGAGAACCTACATCAAAAGGGAAATGGCGGAAATGACTTCACACGAGGCAAAAGTCTGATTCGGTTATTTGGGATCATGTTGCAAGTTTTTAATATTGAACTTCTACAAAATAAACCGTATTTAACAAATCCAGGGTAAAAAGACCATAAATAATAGTGAGGAACAATAATAATAATAAGACGATTCGTAACCGATTAACTTAACAAAGGAAAAAAATTCCCAGCAGCTCTTTTCGCAAGCATGAACCGTGTGAATTAGCTTTCTTCGTGTACTGATCAGACACCGACCAACTACCGTGAAAGTTTGTCGAGTTACTTGAATAGGCATCAAGAAAAATCCACCTTGCACCAGTTTCGGTGGGCAAAAATCAATTAACTGCGTTGTACCTGCTATTTTTTATAAGAAAATAAGGCCGAAATCACACTATTACCTAACACCTCTTTGAAAAACGTAGG
>UXSR01005509.1:14230-27638 GCA_900604375.1 Mesocestoides corti
ATGACATGGTATACAAGACCTTCAAAAAATCACCATCTTTGCTAATTACGTCAAAAGCACGAGATACAATTCGAAGAGTGACGAAATGCACCCATCTCCGCAAGAAATGGAAAGGAGGTTAATGAGGCAATACTCAAGTTTTTAAGTACAACTGCCCAATTATAGTATGTAAGAACAATCATATGCCACGAATTTGATAAACCTGATTTTGGCAATTAGACTGCAGCACCTACCAATACTAAGTGGGGAAGAGATTTCAGAGCTTTCTCAATAGTTTCCAGACTAATTGGGGTCGGTGGGGGCAAGACGTACACAGAAAGTCCAGGTTTAGACAACATGGCGTCTAAAAGTAAAAAATGAAAGTCAGCGACGTGTCTTGGAACACCAGTTAGTAAGCTTTACCAACCTCCAAGCTCATCACGAGGAAGTAAACTTCTAATCTTGTCTACAATTTTGTTGCCATCACCAGATGTTACATGAGAGGGGCGAACAACGCCATTATCTGGAGATATTAATCGAAGAAAGGACTTGAGCGTGTTCATCTCCGCTCTGGTGAAAGTGTCTCCAATCCCGAGCCCTGACGTTGGCGTTGAGTAACTACGACTTTGACTCGATTTCGCTGGATTGTTTTGTCCGCTTGACTTTGTTGTTGTGGCGGCGTACTTAGCCTTAATTTTGTTTGACTGTTGTGTGACAGTATCACCGCGGGCAACGGCGGACATATGATACCGGTACGATATTCCACTTGGATATTTCACGCTGAACAAGCGACCTTCTTTTACGAGAGACTGAAGAGCTGCCTTCGCGTCGCATGGGGCCACTTGATACATTCTTTCCGAGTAAAGAATTACGACCTTTTCATCAGGGCGTCTACGACGCTCACGAAGAAAATCGATAACAGCAATAACCTTGTCTTTGGGCGTAGCCTCCTGTGGTAGGGGCTGAGCAACCATAATGGGAGGTTTCGAAGAATAATCAGTGGTCGGTGACGCAACAGGAAGATTTGTTGTGCGAAATTCTTCCGTATCAGGAGCCTTGAGCACCACAGTCACGCTTTTTCGCTGTCCTGCCGCAGGAGTGCTTGAGGAGTTTCGTGGACGTTTTTTTGATGGTTCAAACAAAGGAGGTTCCTTGGTGTGGAGAATTTGCACGGACGAATGCGAAGAGAGTTCAGAAGCTGTACGTCTAGATAGTCGCGTCGGTGTAATGCTGAGCGGCTTTTCAGAAGCAGAATTCTGGCCCAATATTTGAGGCATTCCTACTGTAGAGTGACGTTAAGATACAGCTACAAATGGGAAATATGTCGGAGTAAGACACAGACACATCTTCGGGTGAAAGTTGTCAAGGCTGCAATGGATACGTTAACTGAGGCACACCAATTGGAGATGCAAAGATGCACAGAAATTCCGCGAACTCACTATATAAAAGGGGTTGTTAGGAACACTTACACACATACGCAACTTCGGTGTCTGAAAGCGAATCTAATCCAGCGACGGCTGTGCATTGCTAGCAACAACCAAACATATTTAAACCAAAACAATTCTACAAGGATCATGTGCAGCAATGGGCTTTCTTATCTCGGAGAAAATACGCTCCAATGGATTAAGCCCGACAACAAATTTAATTAGGCCGACGGCGCACCGGGTCCGCCGGTGCGGGCGAACAACCGCGTCGGTGTCCCGTTGAGCCAAGTGCAAGACCCGGACCAAACTATCCGCACCGGGTAAATTTAAATTTAAAAATCTCATTTTTGACAAGCGCGGATAAATATATTTTGTGTGGAAATTATCACATCGAAATTATATCAATAATGAGAACGTTGTAAAAGCGATCGAAAGCGGCGGACGACAGGTAGCAATTAAACCCACACATTCCCACTCATACGAAATCGATTCCGTCGAAAACTGGCTAGCATAAGCACCTGTGTAATTATCGCTCGAGACACCGAACCCAGCGAGCCTGGAAGCCTTACCCAGTCACTTGTCGCGCCGAAAACTTGTTTAAATTATCGCTGTCCGTCTCAACATTTCGAAAGTTAGAAATAGTATTTGGAGTTAAGTAAATATTTTACCAGCAAAATTCGTCGACACTATATTTTCTAATTTCATATCTTTCAGTTGTTTTCCTCTAAGTTGAGTAGAACAAGGTTTGGCTAGTCCAATTCAAAATTTTCGAGGAAATTCCTACGAGTCCTCACGCACTTCACAACATTCAATGGCAATAAAGTCTCTTATAGGGAGTCAAAAATCCTTTTTAACTGTGTTGCATCCTTATTTGCAAAAATAATCACGCTGCAAAGGTCAAGGTCATTGGCAAATGTACACAATATCCGTGAGTGGCTCCGATTTAATTTCTTATTAATGCGCACTACGAACTGTAGCCTTGTCGTCAAACTTAAAGAACAAAAAGTTACTTATTTAGACTTATGCGGAGCACCTGTACTGATAAAAGAGATAAAGTGCAAATACCAACTCATTTTTTGCTAGGTTTCAGTTTTTGTATGATCAGACCAAATTAACATCACATGCTGCCTGCAAGTGATGTGTCGAAACTTTAGTCGATTAAATCATGGTGGCCATAAGCTCCCCCACAGTTTTAGGATTGTAGATGCAGCAATTGGAACCTACGTGGCCCTAATGATAGTTTCAACAATTCAGAAACTCCAAATCTTGTATACTACCTTTTCTGAATCAACCACTCAATTGTCACATTCGTCAGAAAAGCAAAATTACTATTGCAGTCCTTATGCAGATAGATAAACATAAACCAGTCAGGAAACAGTAAATTTTTGACGGATAATCCTCTGTCATTGTGAATTTTAATGGTCAGAGTCTACGATCAACAGCAAATTACAGGAAAATAGACGAGAAAAACCCATTATATAAATGGCGATTCCACGAAGATGGGCGGCGGTGGCTCGTTTAAGGCCAATGAGGCCTCTCACGTTGCACCTATGCAGGAGTTGGGAAATTCTGCAATAATCATTTTGCACTCACAAGCACTCTCTAGCAACGCAGGAGGCAACGAACATACGTTGTCCCATGACATAGATGCTACCAAATTGTTTCCATGGGAAATCTCGAAATTTAGGAACATTAGCGGTTTACATTTTGGGAAAGCTCACTCACCAAATTGCTAACTCGTTGATTCTTAATATTAAAAACAGCACCGAATCCACAGCAGTATCCACACCGCGTGATCTGACATTTATTGAGCAACAAACACAAATATCGAATTAGCTACCCTAAAGTTCCTACAATCCAAACCCCAACTGCAAAAAAAAACACGGATGTCGCAACCACGAGAACTTCATTGAGATTTTGAATGAAAAGGAATCAAGGTGAAAACAGCTTGACTGCCTAGTTCTGTTGGAATGTTTAATTTGACGAAGTGCTTTAATTCGGGGAATTGCAAATTTTGGTAACCAGCTACAACTAGGAGAAATTAGCTTTCCAGAGTAGGATAGTTAATTTTTATGTAGATTTTATTTCCAACAAACGTGTGAATTAACGTACTTACCGAAAACCCGGAAAATTTGTCGGTGACACTGAGGCCCGGACTGTTATGTGTATGCTTGACTGGACAAACAATCTTAAGCAGCTATTGGTGCTTTTGCACCCGTTATTACCACGAATTCCAAAAGATACTAATCAAGCTGATGTGGCAGTAAGGCCACGCCTCACTAGTGTCTCACGTTAGCTCTTGTGGACAATTAGATGCCTCATACAAAAGTATTTAACTGACTTCAAAAGTAGGAAACCAAAACAAACTGTAGGTCAGGTTTTCGAAGTCGTATATCTGTACATGTACAAAATATACACAGGAGTAACCATACACGGATTACACCTATTCAAATTTATGGACTTTGACAGGCCGCTGGGACATGTTGGGTGAACTGATGGAGCGCTTGAGTCCGCCGCCCCGAAAATTGCCGCCTCTGGCCGACCCACGGCCACGGCCGCCTCGAAAACCCCTGTTGCCACGGCCGCCGCCACCGCCGCGACCTCGAAAACCCGGGGAACCGTTGAATCTGAAACCACTTGCACCGTTTACTTCGTCATTCTCGGGTTCTAGTTCTGGAATTTCGGTGAGTTTTTCGAGAACCACACCATCATCATCATTTACCCAGTTTGCATCAATTGCGTCATTTTGATCCTCGGGGACGTCGAACACAAACCCCTGAAAACCGAATAAAATGCAGAACAAATCTACAGAATATGGTATTGGCAATGTCAGAAAATGATAACACTTGATATGGGCATGGGTGATTTTTTTTCTAACTAAACGTAAGTGTTCACCTAAATGAACAGTGAAACTTTTATGGACCAACCGGAAATTGAGTTTAAGTTACTGTAAATCCATGACTTTCCATTATTTATGTTGAAAACCATCGCAGAGTGCTTCCAAAGCTTTTGGATTTTCAAATGTTTACTAATTTATGAGAAATAAAGTGTGATCCAACGTAGTCCATAAATTGATTTAACAGATACCTACAATTTCAAATTTGACAAAAATTCTCGGTGCTCAACTTCTTACACATTATTCTGTTGTCCTCTTTGAAGGCACTTATCTGATAATGCATCAATTTGATGATAATGTATAACTTGGCTTCGAGGATGGTAACTCCTGGTAGGAGAAACCAACGACAAGGAATAGAAACTCCTCAAGTGGACGGCTAGTTCAATTCGAACAAGTATGGGTCCTTGTGTCTGTTTGAATCTTAGTCTTAATGAGAAATAACACCAGTGATAAAGTGGACACGCCAAACAAACCTTTCTTCCTTTAATGAGGGCCAAATTACGAATGGTGTCGGTGATGGCTGGCCCAAGGTATCTGCCAAGAAGAGAATAGCAGAGACCTTTTCGATGAGCGGTCATGTGTGCTGGGATGTTCAGACGGTAAGCAGTTAGACCTGCGTGAGCTGACAACACGGATCGATTCTCGAGGGTCTTCATCTTTCCTGCTATTTTGGCCAACGCGCAGCATAATACTCGCTCGTATACGCGAATCAGGGAGCTTTCACTACCGTTGTGCTCCTCTGCACCAGCGTCATCATCCGCCTCCTGTTTGGCTGCCTTCTTACTCTTTTTGGACTTCTTCATGGGTGCTGGTGTGGCATTGCTCGGTACCTCTGGAACTAACGAATCAACTAAGCTGCGAGCGGCCGGAAGGAACGTCGACCACGTGGTTTCTGGAATCTCAGCAAACGCCCTAAAATGGAAAAGTCCATGCAGTTATATAATTTTGACCATCAATACACTAGGATGGCTTTGAAATAACTAAAAATCGGATTATTGCATTTAAGGAATAATATGGACAAGTGACGGTTACTTTAACGACAACCTTGCAAAACGAAAATGGATCTACTGTAAACACAGTAAGCGTTACCATCACCACTAAGCAACCTTATTTAACTTGATACAGACAAAATACCAATGTGTGAAGGTCATTTATGACACAATTGTCAGATAACCTGGCACTTGAGATCCCACAAGTACAGTACAAAGTGTGTTTGACCTCTGAAGCAGAATACAGCTTTAGCGATGCGTTGCCGTACGAAATAGTTACACGGCAAAATAACTATGGTAGGAATTACTGGTATATACCTATGAGCACCAGTCCATTTCCGGGTGAACCGAACCTAGAAATCGACCCAAATTAGGAATCCCACTCCTTATGTAGGGCAAGGCGGACTTGGATACAGCGCACAGTATAGGTGCAAGGTGCCACAAATTAAATCCATGCCCTTAAATCCAGAGAATCAAAATATCCAATTATGCCCCTTTGTATTTCCTTAGATAAAATTAGCATGGTGGAAGAGGCCACTACAGTAGGTATGTCAGCGAGTAGACAAGGTGAAATTTGGATAAGACACCCTACAGGCTGATTAAGATCTTTTACACGACGTGCTTCAGATTTCACAAAGCGTGACGAACAGGACAATTAGATCCAGATTATCTTCACACTGGGTCATTCACTAAAATATTGACTCATCAGTATTATAAAATTGGTTGAAATATAAATACAACCTAGTTTATTCATAATTGGCAAGTAATGTGCGCTTACTCTGACAATTCCGAGGCCCAAACTTCGACTATATCACCTGCTGATGGAACTGAAATGCGCTTAAAAGTGATACCGGCACCACGCTCAATGTATGAAAGTTGGTGGCGCTGTTTCATTGTATAAAAGCAAATGCTGATGCCATTACGACCCGCGCGACCAGTTCGCCCGGACCGATGAATGTAATCCTCAGCAGTGGACGGCGGAGCGCACTGGATGACCAATTCAACATCAGGGATATCTAAACCGCGAGCCGCCACGTTGGTCGTCATCAATGTCTTGTATTTGCCTTCACGAAATTTCTGCAGAACAATCAACACCTCATGAGGGTTATAAAATGTCAAATTTTCACAAAAATGTGTGCCATAACGGCTGTTTTCAATCACCGAGAACCAGGTTACCAGGAATAACCTGTGTCAAATTGCCGTAAACTCCAGCAACCCGACTGTTGACATGTGAACCGAAAATGAGGATAAGGCTAAGCACTGAGTTTAAAAACGAGTCAAGAATAGACGTAATAAAACACGCATTTTAACGGTAGTCGTGGTGGATTACGAACACAAATAGAATAGATGTACTATTCCCTATGTGGATACACTGGAATTTAAGTGGTAACCACTGACAAGCCCCAATAGTAGATGACCTGTAAACTAAATCAGATATAGCAATCAGTAGATTGAATTGATGGCCAAATGATTAGCAAAATATTCTAAAAGAATAAAAGATGTGCATTTAAAAAGAAAATGATTAATCTGAGGCTACTCAAGCGAAAAATTGCAAAGTGTACCTTACCTGAAGTATGAATTCCCGTTTATCTTGTGGGACGTCACCATGGAAAACGTGACAGTCGTTAGCCATTGCGTTATGGGCTGCAAGCTCATCCGCCTCTTTTTTTGTTTCACAAAATACAATGCATCTCGACGACGATCCTCGTGAATAGACACGGATAGTGTCAGCGATGGCGTTAGCGCGTTCGTAATATGGACAGAGTATGGCCATATGCTAGCAGAACTCAAAAAAGAGGGAACCGATTTACCTCCACTGTATCTGATGTTCGTGACTCCTCTTCACTGACGAGGGTTATGCGCTTACATTTCGGCGAAACGTACTTTGTACAGATATCAGAAACCCATTCAGGCAAAGTAGCCGAAAAAAGTAAGGTCTGAGGTTTTTTTTCTGAGGCATAGAGAGAAGAAAGAATCTTTTCGACATCTGCACTGAAACCCATATCTAGCATTCTATCAACTTCGTCAAGAACAACGTAACGAATGTCGTCCAATTTAAGTTGGTTACTCGACATCAAGTCAATTATGCGTCCAGGAGTGCCAACAATGATGTCAGTGCCGGCTCTGAGAGCTTTAACTACAAGACAATAAGCAAAATTGTATAATACTTTGCATTTGGTAAGGTACGCCTCCGTAGACAGAAAGGACGATAAGCTTTTTAGAGGCAATAGAAGATAAAACTGTTGCTGTTTGTGTAACCAGTTCCCTGGTGGGTGCAAGAATAATAGCGCAGGGGAGTCGACCATATTTACGTTGGGTATTATCAGACTGAATGAGTTCAATAATTGGGATCGAAAACGCAAGGGTTTTGCCTGAGCCAGTTTCTAAAAAAACAGTAAAACATGGAAACAAATTCATACTTGCAAGTGTAATGACGTCATCACCATTCTTTATGTGTGAGTACGTCTCCGATTGTACCTTGTATAAACTATCGACGCCAGACTCCCTTAATTTGTTGAGCGTTTCCGTAGAAATATCGAAGCATGACAAACTCGTCGACTCCATAACGTGCACGCCCAACTTCGAAAAAGTGCCACGAAAGGAAGACATTTTGTGATACAATTAAACATTCATTCAATGTCAAAGCAGATGCGTAAATAAAAGCGCAAACTCTGTACATCGTAATTGCCTTTACCTTTTCTAAATTAAATTTATTAAATTCTTTTTACAAGGCTCAGAGACGTTACCAAAAAATGTCAGATAGTGCCTTAAAATTATTTTGTAAACTTGTAAATTTAGACGAAGGTGGGAGATTACAAAAGGTTGACTAAGCGCATGATTTATGTCCTAATATTCATTGGTAACTTTGTAAAAAGCTTATTCATTACTTTTTAGTGGTTTCTTGAGCATAAATCTTAATTCACCCTAACACCTACACCGCTGGTACATACTGATGTAATTTGTACAAAATTTATATACTATCATGATAAACATGACTGTTAATTGGCTGTCGAAAATTTTTCGTACAATATTACATACAAACCAGTGATAAACCGATAGCATGAAGAAAACTGGTACAAAATACCAATCATATTAAATTATAATCCATTGGTTTAGAAAGCAAACTGTGCAGATAATTTGCTTAACTGGATAAGATGAACCTCAGGCCATTATATTTTAAAAGAATATAGACAGGTTAATAAACCTCTCGAAAGTCTTCATCTTGAAAGCTTCCAGTTCGTTAGCCACATATACCAAATTGTTACAAATCTTTTGTCTATTTGTGTCAATTTTGAAATTTTTATATCCTGTTTTTGTCAAATGTGGCATACTCGTTTTGAAAAAATTTGTGCTGGTTACATATTGTGCAGAGGACGTTAGCTACATAGGAATGCAATAGCAAAACCTGGACTTGTCAATCAAGTGAACTGAGCGTAGTATGCTCACTAGTCGATTCGGTTGAATGCTGCTATAAAGTCTTTAGTCATAACATATTACGTTTTATTAACTAATGTTGAATCCATGGTTAATGATCCGGTGTAGGTTTAAGAGGCGTGTGAATGCATAAGTACAGGCAGTAGCAGTTTAATGACTTTTGCAAATTTTGGGTTGAAGCGTTACGAATCACTTATTAACCCATGCAAAAATATACTGGTTCTCATTCACGAATTATCAAATGCAATAACGTTGTAACAGCTCCTTTAGAAGTAATACTAGTTAACAAACGCAAATGCCCAAAAATTTAAGAGACACTAATGCGCGGAACGGAGAGAATTGACAGTTCTTCTAGCTCTGGACTTATATCTTGACAAGTCTTTTGTGGTTCATAGTTAATGGTCTTTGCTATAAGAAACTCATGAAGATAGATAAGAGGAAGCGAATGAACACAGACATGCGCTTAGGTCAAAGCATCAGCCAAGACGCAACAATTAGCATCAATATGGCAAATACAGGATGTACAAGATAAATAAAAATAAAGATGGTTCCAGACTTCTCACGAGGAAAACAAACCAAATTCTGCCCGGAAATAATAAGCCAATGGTTAAGAATCATAAACCAAGTTGTGCTTTACTGGCCTCATTTTAAATTTATCATTCTATGAGCTCATCTTAAAGCAGTATGTTGACAGCTGGCCAGGTAAATAACATACTACAGCGCCGCATATAATACTGTTAATCAGTTTTCAGATTACGTCCTGGAAAGTAGCAGGCTTCTAGTAATATTTTCTACAGTTTTCATTTAAAAGAGGCAGTGAATTTTATAAAAATACTTGTCTATTGAGCCTCATTGGTCAGGAGGCTGGAATTGGTTAATTATACTAGGGTAACACGGCAACAGTGAAACGTCATGTACGTCAACTAACCCTCTTCAAATGACGGACCTCGTGACAAAGTCCAAAGGCCTATTTAAGAATATCTAAGAATTTGTAAAAGGATATCAGTACATCGAGGTATGCCTTAGTGACCTATCACAAGCAAAAATCTGCCATCGACCTCATCCACCCAAGTCCTCCATACTGGTTTCACCTCCTTTAAAAAAGTTTTTGTTTGCATTTTGCCTTTGGTTAACTGCTAGAATTTTTCATTGCCAATTCACACGTCTACAAAAAGAAATTTCTGAGCTCGGTATGATCGAAAATGTTTGAGCAATTTACAGGAACCATACACACAAAATTCTGGCAATATTCTAAAACGAAAAAGAGATGAACAAGAAGAAATCACTTATAGTTAACGCAGAGACGACTAAAAGTGAGATAAGGTATACAATGATAAATACACTCTTAAATATTTAAATTTTGACTTTTCTGATCTCGGACTGATCCATGTGCCTTCCTTTCCCGCAGGCCATTGGATCGCAAAGAGACACGGGATTGGCTGAGGCCAGGTGGTCCAACATCTCTGCGCCCTGATCCCACGCCACACCACACCACAGGTGTGCGGTGCTGCTGATAGCTGTGCATTTCAACATGGGGGTTGGTGCTCGAGTTGATGTAACGTACTTTTATGTAGGATAACAGAATTCAACGTGTAAAAGAGGCTATAAAAAGTTATCCAGACTTCCCGAAACCTGGAATAGTTTTTCTGTGAGTTTTTTTCATTTGCATATTGAAATTTAGTGATATTTTTCCTATTTTTAAAGATGACTCATTAATCGAGGACTCGATAAACATCATCGCTGAGGAGATCACAAAGCAGTACATGCCGAATGGAGAAGTAAGCAATCGCCCTTTGCTCTCTACTTTTAAGTCCATTGATGCCATTTTAGGACTCGAGTCCCGGGGTTTTCTTTTTGGAACATTGCTTGCAGTAAAGCTGAAATGTGCCTTTGTTCCAATCCGAAAGGCGGGCAAACTACCGGGCGACTGCTTCAAGAAGACTTATGATCTGGAATATGGTTCGGTAAGTATTTCTTGGTAATATTTTTTTTTAAATGTTCAGTGTTTAAAACATTTTTTGGACGCGATCAAAGTGTAGAATTTAATGCCGGGCTTTCTATTTTCACCATTCAAATATCAAACTTGTTGATTAAAGTGTTGTGCTATTGTCTTTCACATTGCAGTTCTCATTCTCCTATCAGTTTATTGGTATAAAGAGGCTACTGCCACCCTGTATCAAGAGCGTCTTTAGTTTTTAAAATCATTTTCCAACGATAAGACTTACTCAAATCCTCTAGAAATATCGAAATTGAGACTGAATGCAGTTCCATGCACAACGTCCTTCCAACTTATATTACGAGAAGCGACTAGTGTTAGTCATGGGGAAGCTCAAGGTTCATTTACCACTGGCTATTAGATATTCGCGTTAGGAATCAATCGTGCCGTTCTAGCCACCTTCCGGCATTGATAGTGACTTCATCCGTGGTCTAGTGATTAATATTCCGTGGATTGCCAGTGAAGACATTGCTAAGACTAAATGATGATGTATCGGATGCATTGCCTTATTTAAAGTAATTTGGATGCAATTTAAAGCCCGAATTGTGGATTACGCACGTTTTGACAGAAGGCAACCAACTGACCCCTGTTCCCACAGCACTTCTTCCCCCCGCCCGTCAACAAAACATACGTTTCTTTGATCAAGTCATTGTTGGTAAAATAGTAAGAACTAAAACCCGAGCACAGAAGTGCGAGAAAAATTTATGGTAAAGGCTGAATTGCAACCATTGAAGGTGTTGTTATGTATCTAGTGGGACTGCAGAAAAGTAATTCTTTTACGAGCTTATTCCACGTCGCAAAACAGTGACTGTAGGGAGGTACTGTGAGCAACTGACTCAAGTCGGTGTTGTAATTCAGGCATTCGAAAAGGCCCACTCTCTCGTGATAACTTTAGACCACATTTAGCCCAACAGAAGCAAAAATTTTAGGGAGTTAAATTTGAAAGTCCCCTCACATCCGCCGTATTCTCTTGACTTTTTCGTCTGTCTTGTTCTCTGGAAGTAATTTGGATATTAAAAATAAGGAATTCAGGAACTTGCAAAACTGATAGTCAGTTATGGCAAATAATGAAGGTTACATTATTGATTAATACTATTATTCATTAAAAATGTTGGTTTGGTTTCAAATTCGGTACGAAGTTTTGCACTCACCCGTTACGTAGACCCTGCTTTACTGCTATATCAACTGCCACGCTTTTGTTCATGTTTATAGGATCTTTTTGGTGCGATGAATCCCACTAACTAGCGTGGAGGGGACGCCTGGGTCAGTAAAGACTTGCTACCAGGTTACTCTCCCCTATGCTTGAGCTGTTCAACTACAGTCAGATTATTAGGCCTTATTCTGGTAGTCCCGAATCCTATGACGTAAACTACAGATTGTTAACTGAGAAAATTATAGTTTTGCGGAACGCTAACACCTCTAACAGATCTCAATTGACCTTGTTTTAGCCTAATAAGTGAGTACTTGGGACTGTAGAGGTATATTAGTCGTAGTTCCAAATCCCATGGTCCTAGGAGCTCCTTCATTCTTGTGGAGTGCTGTTGTGCGACAAAAAAACACTTGTTTTCATTACGTTAAGTTAGAGCTCCTTGTAGTTCTCCTTGTCAATCAGGCAAAAATGCATTTCTAGCTCAACATTTTCAAGTCAACCCGATGTTCTCAGAGCAGCGGGGGCACTGAAGGTACATTAAATCGTTGCCAATGCGTTAGATGTGACATGTTCGTTGCCATTTACTACCTGCTGGCGTCGCTATTTGTGTTTGTGTAAACGCTCGATTGGGATTTTCTTGGTTTTCCGCCTTAGCTTCTGCTTCAACACCTTTGATACCATTTTTATTACGTACGTTATGGACCGTTAATATTTTCCCTTATTTCCTTGTTACAACGGCAAATATACCCTTGTGGTATCAACGCTCATCCTCGTAGCACTGGCTACAAATTTAGCTTTCTGAAAATCACAGTTGTGTAAGCAACTTCTTTGATATTCTAATCAGAGTTATGTCCACCCGGGTATCCTCATTGCCATACGATAGGTCTTCCATTGTCGTAACTTTTCCATGTTTCGGCGCATTCGCTCCACTGGCTTTAATGATGTAAGAAAACATTTGTACTTTGACGAGTGGTAGGGTATGCTTAGTCATTCGGTCCCTACCATGCGAAATTCCTAGAACAAGCTCCTGGAAAAATACTTAACTACCTCTTAGGTGTAGGCCTGCCGTTTTTTTGTTGGATCATTTAACAAATGTCTCAGGGGCTTCCTTTACGGCTACCTTTTTAAGTAAACGTCGAGCCCCAAAGTGTGCTCACACCTCTTGCTTTAACAAGTGGGTCAATGTTAGTGCTCACTCTTGGTTGTATTGAGTAAACGATAGGGGCATTCATTTAATTTTGTGTGTAGCTAAAAATTCAATAAACACTGATCCAAGAGTTCTTCGTATCTGGTTTAATTACTATTTTTGTTTTGTTGTGGGACGAAAGGGGAAAAGGGCATGGCCTTTCAGTCGCCGCATCTTGTTGTGTTGCTGTTTGGTAGAGAGTTACGTTCTGTAGCAAAAAAATGTGTCATGATTTGAGCAAGGAAAGTGGTCACAAACAGGTAAGTTAGAGAGTCCCGCACAGTGGTGCAATGCACAAACTGTAGGGATAAATGCCAAAAGTCATGCTCACATCGATGCGATCAACAAGGCCA
>UXSR01005509.1:28271-66071 GCA_900604375.1 Mesocestoides corti
ATCTTCGACGACCTCATGGCCATCGGTGGTACATTGGAAGCAGCTTACACTCTATGCAAAGAGGCCTCTTTGAATGTTCTTGGGGCTGGCGTTCTCGTGGAGATTTGCGAATGCAAGGGTGGTGAAAAACTGGACAAAGCGGGTCTTCGCTGGTTCTCCATCCTCAAATTTTAATTGCCTCTTCCGTCTTTCTTATTTTTCTGTGGCAAATAAATACGCCATCTTTTTTGGATCTTGATGCTAGTGGACCCGCCCGTAAAATTTGAAAACTGCATGAAAATTAGGCAAATTGCTAATGCCAACTTTGTGAGTTCGCTTTCTTTGTAACAAATCTTCTCTTTCAATGATAATTTTTTGGATTGTACTTTTGCAATAAAATCGAGGGGACCTTATTGCCGACAGAGAACGAACGATTCTATAAGCCATGTTACTAGAATCAAGTGCTGGTTCATCTGGACACAGAACGAAGTCTGCGGGAGGAGGGAGTCAATCGTTTATTCGAGAACTTGACGAAGCCTTGGTAGAGTATGTGGGGTTTGAGGGTGTGTGTTGATATCTCGGATGTGTGAGTCATAAATGCGCTAACATCGAGACCTAGGTGCGAGGATAATCCAAGCTAAATATTCGTGTGAAGAGGGGGGAGTTGAGGACTCACGCAGATTGTGACATGCTGCGGAAGAGGGGGACTCTGTGTCGGGGGTGGAGCGACCGGATTAAGGGGTGTGAGGAGTCACGATTCACAACACTTTAAGGGAGTGCGGAAAAACAGCGAAATCAAGGGTGGTGACTTTGCTGATGCTTCATTTTCTGAGCTTTCGAACTTTTGCTAACTTCGCCGTTGTGAACACTTGACTCCAGTGAATGTTGTTGTCAAGTAATGTCCAGCGAATTGACGGTACTGGTTTGCTGATTCTTGATGCGGTGGTCGAAAAGAGGAAAACTCAACAATCAGACTGTGTACGCGTCGGTTGGTGTGCATGCTGGTTTCGCCACCCTGCGTTGTGCCACAATCATTACCTTGGCTCTACACCATTTAGTTAAGTTGCCAACACCAATGTTAGACCCGATGTGATGAACATTTTTGCTCTAGAATATTGCCCTTCGAGGTCAGGTGACGACGTAATTTCAGTAAAGAGCTGATCACAACATCTGCGGACGTTTGTAACGGATTCTGAAGTTAGAAAAGTATGTGGTAAAAGGAAGCCTTTGGATCCATTTTAAATGGAAACAACATGGGTTCTACTTCGGGACTTTATTGCTAATTAGCGTGTCGTGGCCTCCAAGGCATTGGTCGGGGCTCCTTCATCGTTAGGGTTAGCGTAAACGGCACATTTGCTAGAAGCATGTGATTTAGTGGTGGCAGAATGTTTTCTGAATGCATTACTCAAATGCTGACAATACAAACAACAGAGTGTAAGATCAGAGAATATGCAAAGTTTATGGCGCGTTGATCTACATTTGGGGCCATTGAATTTGTTGGTTCTGGCACGGGGAAGCCATTTTTTACATCCCTCCCGTTTTAATTTAATTAGCTCGCTTACAAGTCTATGCCAGTATTTTCGGGAATAGCCCGTTATTTGTTGTTGTTTTTAGCTGCAAGTCATTCCAGCTAGTCACTGCACTTGGCTATTAGGCGTGTTCAATTTAAAACAAGCCCAAAAAATTACGACAACCAGTCATTTCTTTAAAAGTATACCACTGCAACACGCTGAGTGTGTATTTGATCGAAATCTGCCAAGCCCAATTGCAATTGTACCACATGAATTCGAAGTGCCTAGCCTGATAGGCTTTTGGTTGGAAGAATAAGGCACTTATGATAACAGTGTTGGGTTCATCTTGTGGCCTGCATTTGTTGAAGCCAGTATAGTTCTAGTTAAGCATTAGAAACCACGACGTGGCAACGCATGTACAATACGCCAAGCGCTTTGACTTGATTAATGCGAGGGCATAACATTGTTGTTTACAATGCTGTTGTGAATCGTGTTTATTCAACCTCTTAATCCGATCACTTCGCCTCCGGCACAGAGCTCCCCTTTTTCGCAGCATGGCGCCAGCCGCGCAAATCCTTAACTCCCCCTTCATTCACACGTATATATATCTTGGATTAACTTCACACCTAGATCTCGATGTTAGCGCAGTTATGACTCACATATTCGAGCTACAAATACACACGCACAAACCCACCAAAAATCACGACCTCGAATAAACGGTTGACTCTCTGTCCTTCCACCGACTTCATCTTTGTTGGGTAACTCGCGGTATTAGGCATCCCAACAACGCCTTTGATGCTGCACGGAACTATTTGCGTGTTCTCACGTCTAAAAAATTGGTTTGCTGTAATTAATGCAGTAGACATCTCTCACCTAAACTGCACACGCGGTTAGTCACACGAACAGAAGCGGATCGCATTATTAGTTGTTGCAAGAAAATGAAATAGGTGGTGTTGCATCACATGCGTATCTAAATCCATCTTCTGTTCTCTACAACTGTAGTGGCTCGCGGAGTGTTATTTTGATTTTAGTTACCTTATGTATAGATATCTAGGAGAAACAAACCCAGGATGCTACGAATTGTGGCATTTGAATGGGGTAAGGTGATCCACATGACATTTCACTGTTGCCGTGTTACGTCAGTGTAAGTAACCGATTCCAGCCTCCTAACCAATTAGGCTCAATAGACAAGTATTTTTATTAAATTCATTGCCTCTCCTAAATGAAGACTGTAGAAAATACTTCTAGGAGTCGGCTATTTTGCAGAACAGAATCTGAAAAATGAGTAACAGGGTTATCTGCGGCACTGTAGTATGTTATTTACCCGGCCAGCTGTCAACATACTGCTTTAAGATGAGCTCATACAATGATAAATTTAAAATGAAGCCAGTAAAGCACAAATTGGTTTATAATTCTTAACCATTGGCTTATTTCCGGGCAGAATTTGGTTTGTATTCCTCTCGTGAATTCTTGTAACTTCTTCATGCTTTACAGTGTGCAACCAGTGATTGCCAACGAAGCAGAACTGAATCTATTTAAATAGTCTTAACTGCCTGGCAAGCAATTAAAGATGCAGACTGGCAGGTTTGGATGATTCGTGGTACATTGGTTGAAATTGAGTGGAAGTTTGCAGTTTCAAAAGCTATTGTCGACCAGTATGCAACGTGCCATTGCCAATGAATTTAGGTTTAGATCCGGTTTTTTGAATCAGTGTGCAATAAAATGCCGTGATTTTAGTAACTGGCTATTTACTCAAACCCTCATTACAGTGACAGGTTTAAGCTCGCCAGGATCTACGGTCAAATTTACCACAAAAAGGGGAATTTTAAAATATGTCATGGACATAGAATATTTAAAAATGGGGTAGCATGGATGATTTGCGGGTATAAGACTTACCTTGTAGTGTTTTTTCAACAGCCATATTTACTACAGAAAGCAGAAAACACCGAACTTAAAATTAGAAATGTTGTTTATCGATTTCCATGACCTTGTGATAGATCTCAGGTTAGGTACGAATGGCGTCGCGAAAGACACTTTGAGGTTTCATGTCAATAAAGTCATTGACGAGTTTATGCACGTCGTCCAGCAATTTGAACTGTTTATCCACGAAGGTGTGCTGCTGCATTGACTGGCAAATTGTACACGGATGGGGGAAAGTCTGTTATGTATGCTGCGTGTGGGAGGACTTTCCAGTCCAAGTTCAATAGGGTCTTTCCAGTTGCGCGAGTACCGTGAGGTTGAGCACAGCCATTTAACAGTGTGACTTACTTCCTTCCGTGCCCAGAAATGGCCTTTTCTCACCGCTTTCTTTGTTCATTTTGTTCAAGTGTCTGCTGTAGCTTTTCACAGCCACCACATGACCAGTTTTCAAGAGCACCTATTAAGGGTACACCCTTAGTGTTCCCCCAGATGCACAAGAGAACCTCCTTCAAGTGGATGTTCTGTTTCGGTGTCGATGTATTGAGTTGCCCGGGAACCATCCACGGCCTTTTACGTTTAGGATTCATGTTATAAGCACACTTTTAATCACCAGTCACATGTTTCTACAAAAGTCCTTTTTTGTTGTCGGGGAAGCAGTGAAATGCATATGATCACACAGTGATCTGAGTTGAGTTCGGTCAAGACATGTGGGACCCAACTTCCGAGTTTCTTAAACTTTTCCCATTTTGTGCGAAAGCTTGAAAATTGTTACTTGAGTGACTCCTAACTGAGCTGCTGCAAGCTCTTGTTTCTTTTAAGTGGAGTGTTCATTCAATTCCGTACTTCACACATTCGAGGCTGCCCAGACGCAGCTACTCACTACGATTGAACAAACCACTTCTAAAACATTTGTGGCAATAATTACACGTTTCATAAGACAGCGTCGGCACCAACAACACTGCAAATTGATTCCCATTCTTTATAAACATTTTTACTTGCTGGAATTCGCATTAAATGCAGTGCCCTCGAATGTGCCGTTTTACAGTTGCAATCGAAAAAACTGTGATGTTATGAAAAGTTATGTAACCCACATCAACTTGTCTCTTAGTATTCTAAAAAAATTTTCCCACTTTTAATGAAATTTGAGGTTAAAGAAAATATCTGCATCATTTAGTTCATGCACCTAATCAAGTGGGATTATTCATTTAAACGCGCACCCCTTTGATGATGAAGTTACGATTGTCTGGGACAATATTTGTATTTTATATAACTATCCATCATTTGTCAACTGCCATTTCAACATCCACTCGTCTAAATTTCATTTAAGACATAATAATTTAAACCTACACATATTGGTTCATAATCACATTTTAGATATAGAATTATTTTCTAATACCTGTTTAATAAAGGGTTCCAATATTGGCAACAAATAATCGAAATTAAATAAGTGAATTCTTTATGTCGGCTCGAATATTTAGCTAATAATAATAGATTAATTAAATCTTTGATATTGTCATTATTTGTCTTTCCCGTAAACTGCCAATTGATTGAATGCAGAACGCACTCATTGTTTACTGCGGCCATTATTGGGTTTTCATAATAGGTTGGAATTCTAGTCTCTTGTGAAGCTCCTTCATTTTTATTAACAGGATAGTAAAACCTAGTTTTCATCGTCCTGAATTAAAATCGTTTCCTAGGATCCTTCAGAAGGTCAAAATTTAGTATTGTCGACTAATCGAAGTGCAAAACCAATATTGTGCACTTTTCATTTTTGCAATGCTTTAAAGATCTGGCAATTTTGTTAAAATACTAACCACAATCAAAAAAAAAATATGTTAACAGAATGGTTTTAATTCGACCAATATCTTAGATACTTTATTGCTACCATGCATTTGGGGTTCTAAAACCATTAAGTAGTCAAACGCAATAGGCGAAATCTCTCCTCTAGATAGGAGTTGAGCGACTAATGATCAATGTATTTCACTAACATGCATTTTTGGATAGTGTTTGTATGCATTGACGCAAATATGGTATATATGTCAGTCGAAAGTAGTAAAAAATTGGTTAGCTACAAATCGTTGGCCGCGTCAACATAAGTGCATGACTTTTTTATCTAGAAACTAATTGCGGTACAGAACAAGATATATTTTAAAGACATGGAATACAGAATCCCTTTTATGAAGGGCCGGTATTCCCATCATATCTTTGCTTACAAGAAAGAAGTAACAAGTTTCTTCACTGATTCTAAACGAACAGTGTGTGTTCCAGAAAGTGTGAATTTAACGAGAATTTTTATTTTTATCACACCTAAAGTACTTTTTGTCAAAATTGTCTGACAAGACAATGCATTATTTAACGTACATATAATAAACTTATACAGTTAGTAGTATCTGTGCCCTTGAAACTTTGAAGATACTGACTCTGCATATTACCTCTGTAAATTATGCACAAAATTAGAAGCCCCTCATTTCTTTGAACATTTCATTCAGATTGTGAGTCTTTTATTATTTTATCGCCTTATATTAGTAGCAGATACACGTGGTAAACTTACTAAAGCTTGGCAGATATATGACTGACAAATTGAGCATATGCCAAGGGAAAGCAAGTTAGGCATTCACCCGGACCAATTTCATGACCTCATTCCCAGGTCATCCCGCCTCTTTCAAAATTCATACCCTGCTTTCTTGCAAATCCTGAGGTCTACAGCGAGTAAATTCATCCGAGATTGGAACAATAATGGCTATTAGTTGGTCAGAATATATTTTGTTACATAATTTGCCAAACTTTTACTGTTTGTTTGAGCGACCTAAAGGGCCAATTATAGGCTGTTACCAAATTGATTCTTTGGCAACGATGTGTTCCTTATTTCGCTGTGCAACTTCTATCCACCTAGTTCCTATGTTTGCTTCTTGGTAATGACTGGCTCTGGTGATAACACTCCTTTACGGTCTGATTCTAACGTTATTCATCAAGGTGCATCAAATGAACTGTTGTTGGAATTCCTCGATAGTGTTATGTACAAACGCTTCGATGTTGCCCTCAGGCTATGCCGTAAAATAATAGATGAGGAGCCCGATAACTATGAAGCACATGCTTTTCTTCCCATGCTTGAAGAAGCCCAGTCACTGAAATCGACAGGATATTTTAATCCATTGGATGTCTCTTCATCAGAAGAATCCGAAGGAAGTAACAGAGAAGAAAATGAACGAAAAAGAGAAAGACGTATATCTTCATCGTCTTCAGAGGAGTGGGACTATAGCACAACAACGTCGGATTCCGAGGACTTGTCTGGTCAGGAGGACGATGATTAAATATGTTTTTGTTCATTAATGTTATGGGTCAAGTGAATATCCACTATTTTTGATTGAAATAATGAACCTAATGTATTTTAGATATGTATTATATTCTCAACTGAGATTAAAGTTGTTAACTTATTCCGGGTTAATGATTCATCCTAAATCCTTTCGTTTTACGGTGTTCGGTTTGAGATATCAATCACGAACTCCTTGTCTCGAGTTCTTGAGCGTTTGTGATTCCAAATTAAATTTGAGACAAGGTGTAAGAGCTTATTTGATACGAAATGTGAGCTTGTGTTCTAGTTTGTGTGAGACCGTCGAATCGAATGAGCATATAGCTAAGGATGTTAAAGCACGCAAACTGATCTAGTTGCTTTGTATGAAATCTGTTGTCGGAGTTGTCGTCAGTATCAAAGTGCCCGTCTGTGCTAGTTGTATGCCAATTTTGGCTAAAAGACTTGAAGTATAAACTTTGTCCAATAATGTCTTTCTTTGTTGCTGGTGACGCTTTATTAACCTTGCTAGTTACTTTAAAATGTTGTTAGTTGTGGTGAAAAGACGTCGTTAGTGCATTGCCGTCCCAACAACATCAGGAATGTTTAAAATGGCTCCGAGTTTCTTTTACTAGACTGCCTATGCCTTCGAGAAATGCCATTAGGTACTTGTTTGGGCGCATTATATACTGCTGTGAAGATAATTCCTCAATGAACCGGTAAGAGTGGGTGACAATGGGTTAGACTTGATGAGTGCTCAGTTAACTCATTATTCTCCATTAATCTTGGTGATTAGGATATGTTGATGGTATGGTCAATAGGTCATGTTGATTAATACTCATTGTCAAGTCTCAGAAATGCAGTGGGTGTTACATTATGTTGCCGTTAATTCTGAGCCCTGTTGAACGTAATTTGAACAAATTTTCTAATAATTAATTGAAGCGGTTGTTCATATAGTCTGCCTAATGCTAAATGGCGGTCTCTGAGGTTTTGGTGGATGATTCGAGTATGCGGGAATCGGAGAAAGGTGAGCTGTTGGGAAATTAAGCCCTTGTGGGGGTATGGCACATGGTATACTAAAAAGTGGCATAACATCGATGTTTTAAAATGGTCAATTCGTAACCAGGGGACACCACAATATACAAAGCTTATGCAACTGAAAGTCCAGTCGAGGGATTATAAAGTTAGTGAAAGAGGTGGGATGTACGTCTATGTTTACCAGATCACAAACCGTGCTTTGCACCGAGTCTGACGAACATAACTGAGGCTTTACCGTTGTCTTGATATTTTTCCCAAGAATGTAGGTTTCATTTCCTCTAGTGCCTTTTGACATCGAGTACCCCTTGAAGTAAAAGGACTTGTTTCTGTGGTTTCTAGATATGCGTGAGTTTCCTTCCTATGTGTAAGGCTGTGTTCACAAATTTGCCACACATAATGTGGTTAATTTGCTCTTGGTTGCTTCATAGAAGAGGTTATTCGCCTTATTGGTTGTCTTTTAATGATCTGTTTGAGTTTTCAAGTAACCGTTGTAGAAATAATATTTTTATGGCACAAAAGCGCTTTAATTAGCTGTAAGCTCTGTCTTCCAAATTAGCAATTGGGTTTTTTGCCGTACTTTGTGTAATTGTGCAATATTGCAAAAGGAGATTATGTCAGAAGATATTGACTGCCCATGAAGTGGGTGTTTGAGAACGTTTTGGCTCTAGAAATTTGCTCATTACTTTCCACCTAGGTAATCGACTTAGCATCCAATTACAAAGCGCCTCTTAAATGTTTAGTGGTTCGAACATGCCCATATGGAAAAAAGATCTTTGTCAAGCATTCTAATTTACTGATGAACTCTTAAAACAGCTGGAAACTTTATTAAGAGGCAAGAACGCTCGAGCTAAAACTCTTACACTACACAAAAACGATGCAGGAGCGTTATGTGTGAAGTATTCTGGCCTGCTGACAGTAGGATTAATTGGTTTTTTTCCGAATGCTCTAGTTCCTTTCTTCCACGTGCCGAATCAGTCAACTATATTTCGCCAATCAATAATACTTCTTAAACAACACGTTGTATGAGTATTTAAAATTTAAGAAAGTATTCTAATTATCGTTTATGAAGTGGCGAAATGACCATTAAGTTATCGATTGAACTGGTAAAAAAATGGTAGAAGTCCCCGATCTTAAAATTTTCTCTTTGGATGAAAAAGTGATCCACTACGTGAACAAATTAAGATGGTTGTGAATAAATTGCAGCAGGATCTACACTGCTTTTATTAGATCTTACTGAAATGACTCAGATTTCGTGGAAAGACATCTTTGTGCTGGGAACAAAAGGTGTAGCTTGTCTGCCTCAGACGGTTGTCTTTACTCAGTGCAGTAGTCGTCATTAAAAATTTGCTGCTGGAAGCTCTTTCTGCTCTTAGTCATTGTAGAGCAACCTAAAAGTTCGTGATTTGTGTATAATATTAACAATGCAATAAGAGTAGATACAGCAAATTTGCAAATCTGACTATTTGCAAACTACATTTCCTATTCCTATTTCTGTCAATAAGCAAATTATAGAAGTTGGAATTAAGAGATTGAAAATATCGAATTTAAGCAAAAACAGAGTTAAATGCTACCGAGTTTAATTTAGAATTTTTGCCCCGTATATGCAACTCTTTCTGGCCAACTCGCCGCTTTAAAAGACTAAACCGTCGCGGTACTTTTATGGAAATATGTCACAGTTTTTGGCACTAATTATAACGACACTCAATCGGTACTGCGAATCAGCACATATTGGGGGAGTCCTCGACGTGAATAACACGACAGGCCAACAGCAAAGCAAAAACAGCAAAAGCAAAGTTTCTAGCCAGACAACAGTAAACATTAATAACGTGCATTTTAGGCTGCCGTGTGATACAAACCGAAATCACATCCGTATAGCAGGGCCAGGTAAATCAACAAGTAGGCAAACATTTTGAACTTATTTTACACGTTTCCTATTCCCTAGGTTTCAGCTCATAAGACCATTGGGCTATAAATGTTGCCAGCACGTTGACTCGAAGACAATTTTATGCTACAGCGCAAGGCTTGTGTGCAGCCACAGTCACTCTAATCTAATTTCGAACTGGACTTTTGAAATGTTATTAATCCGAATACTTTCTAACTACACATGATCATATCCAAATAAAATTTATGAAGCCAACAACCACATTTGCCACTTTTGAACGCCGTTAACAGACAAAGGCGGGATTACATAATATGAAATTTTTTCGTCAAATCATTGGGTGCAAATACAGGCGTAATAATAAGCATCGGACTTAATAGAAAGCTTGCGAATACAATCTGTGGGTTTTGTGAATGACAGTTAAAGGAATTTTTTGGAATCGGGAACTCCCAAATGATCGCAGAAGGTTTATTTCAAATGCCTAAAGTCCACTAGATAGTGTTTTTCTCAAAGTTAATAGAGAATTACTCAAGGCTCAGGGAGTCATCCCTAACACTTTGAGTAAACACAGTTACATGTTCACTGCAATTTCTAGACCCTTACCTAAATTTACGATAGTGGACAGGGTAGGTCATGACTTACCTCATTTTTCAACGCTTACTTTCGATTACTCATCAACTCAATGTGTATTGTATTTGCCCTACGTTTATCGAAAATATTTTTATTCGTACACATCTAATGCCCAAGTTCATAATTATTCTAAATGACTCCAGTTTTGGGGAACACTCCTCCAAGCACTTGTCAATCACCGTAAAAAATGTTCTTTAAAAAGTTCTCAAGCACAAATGCGCTAGCAAATTTACCGCTAGTCGCAAATCGACATCTGTAGTACAAGAAATCCTCAGGTCAAAACATCAGAATCGTACAGGGACTTGAAACTGTCAATTTTGATGCTCGCAGGTAAATTTAACACAGGAAGTGCTTCATTTTTTACTTGTTCTGCATGGTGACAAGTAAAACTTTGATTAAGACAACCTATCCAAGGTGCATTTCCAAATGTGAACTTTCAATGTTGATATCATTTATAAAACTGTTTTGTTCTGCCTCTTTGAACCACTAGAGCTTCTCTGAGCTGTCAGCAAAACCAAGTAAGTAGTACAGGAGTCATTAGGGATACACATGCGTGATTTTTACTAATAATGTGACACCTAACTTAGTTCATCAATTTCTCATTTAAAATCTTATTTTAATCTACAATAAATCTTTTATTCTTAAACCAGCTTACTTTCCCAACCAGCCGAGTGGTTGAGCCCTGAGTTTGCGCTGGTTCTCGTAGTGTGCTGTCCGTGCAAGTACTTTACTTGTCCCCCTTACCCTCCTGATAGCCATCCCGCCGGCAGTTCAAAATTACGCATTTAGGTCCCATTGATGTTGCCCGTTTAATTCTTATAGGTATTCAGCTCACTTTTTTTTTCATCGACTAGCATTAAACAAGCAATTGGAGTTGTGACCATTAGTTGGGAGAAATCTACCTTTAAAATCTGTAATGTGGGTCAGACACGTGCCGATGAAATAAACATGCCTCAAGCAAAAATCAGTTTTGCTGACTTCAGCGAGAAGCGATTTGCCTGTGGTCCACTAACGCATTTGATTTATACGAAAAAGCATCCGTCACATTTTGTGCATAAATCATTTTCGTAGCAGAAATGTATTCTGGATGCCATTTGGTCATTTGCACTGATTTATACAACGATTGTGAAATGTGCTGATACGGGAGCACAACAGTACACAAGTACTTTTGTGTTATGCCACACTTTCTTAGGCAGATTCCGTCAACGTCACTTGTATTGCATCCATTCTTGAATTAAGACATGGGTTACTACTCTGACAGGTGAAGAATCTAATTTTTTCCATCAAGGTTTATTGTTCAAATAAAGGGATTCATCAGAAAGTTTATGAGCTGTCCGGATAAATGCTGTTAAAACTGATGTCATGCTGGAACAATCCGCTGAAGTCATGCGGCGGAAATCGGTTTAAATCATTGAAGGTAAAGTAAAGCGTTATTCAACAGTAAATCTGAATTGGCTTGAAATGTAATAGTTTATGGTGATGCAAAGGCATTTGCATGGAAAACTCAGGCAAATCTAATCTCAATTTGGGAATGGTTGTTGGAACCAAATATCTGGAGGCGAAGATGTTATTTAGATGTCTGAAAAGTGCGACCATTGGTTTCTTTACTGGTCTAAAAATCCAATTTATTAGTCATCAGATACTAGTTAACATTTCTTTAGTGGTTATATTTAAAGGCGGTAATCCACGTCCTCAAGTGTTGAGTAAACTAATCTACCAAGCAGGTTATGTTCACTCGGAAATCACTTGGCGTTTGTATTTGTGGATCTAAATTCTCATAAATCCCACTTCTAGATCCGTTGTGAAATGCTATTCCCCGCCAAATATGTTGTTTTGCCATGCAAATGACCCCAATTTTTCCCAATTTACATACCTTATGTGTAAACATTCTACGCATATCGATGAGGCAGATAACGTATAAATTTAGCCAATGTAATTAGTTTATACACCTGCTTTCGCAGAAAAATTTTTAAATTAGTCCAATTCATAAAGTGGCCTGGCACTACATTTTAAAATATCTAAATATTCCTTTCCAATGCATCTTTTACAAATGGTTTTGAGGAAACTATCATCTATTTGCTTTGTTATAAGCTAAATGTATACTTTAAGTTCTTGTCGCAGGCAACTAACGGGTTTAATAAATGATTCTCAACTGCTCGCAGATACCCTATTTAAAATTCTTGCAATTGTTGAGCGCTGTGAATTTCTTTTGTTCGCCCATGGCGTATAGAGGCGCAATCAACGCAACGCACCCAGGGAGGCGATAAACTGCAGTAACAAATACTCGCTGTTCAATCAGTCGGAATACATTGTGGCTTCTGTTTATCGCAACGCATTGTGCATTTAATTCTAAGCTCTGCTGACAGTCAAGTCAGCTGACTAAAGCCAATATTGAAAAAAAAACTTACTTGCAATCACTTAAACAATCGACCTCAAGGTCAACTTATTCATGTCTTTAAAAACACCCGCCAAGCACTATCGATGCATTCAAAATGAGTGTACTGGGAGCCAAATGTAAAAAATTTCAAATTCTTGTTCATATTTATTGGGACATTTTTTGACCGTGCTGATGACAATTTGGGCGCAAATGTTACGTGCCTTTATTGGACTGAAAATAACTGCAGACAAATATGATAAACATTTAGCACAAATCAACTATGATCCCGTCTCTATGTAAATAAGTTAAGACAGGCTTAATTTAAGTACGTGTAAACGACTAACAGGACATCGAAGGCAGGATATTTTGTGCACACAAAAGCAGGATTTCAACTAATAATCGGGCGACAGTGATTGCTTTCTTCAACCTTTCTGGTCACGAGGTGTCTGAATGTCGTTGTCATTTGTGAAAAAATGACCTTCAGAAGAGCTGATTCAAAAGTATTCTATGAATCAAGAAAGTAATTAGAGAAGATAGCGTACAGTTTACGAACAAAGGATTAGCAGCACACATGTTTAACATGCGACATTTAAGGTTATTCGCAGATAAATAAGGTTTAGGAAATCGAAGAGATCATGTTTAAATCATGCAGTTTTTTAAAGATGCCCAGTTAGACCAACTCATTTCACATAAAAATCTGATCCTCTCTTATTCGACCTCGTGTTTATGAGGCAATTAAAGTGGCAATAAGACTGTGCATCTGCATCTTTTAGGTCAGAAATTACTCTTGGCTCCCAAAACTTAAGTCCTCGATTCGCCTGCCATTTTTCGTGGAAAAATGATTAGATTGCTATGGAGTAGTCAAAGCCAAGAACAACCAATTCCTCAACAAAGAGTATGTAAGCCATTTTATTTCTTCAAAGCTACGGGGTGGAGGCAAACGTTTTTTGGATTTTGCAGGCTCTTGAAAGCTGCGGTTTCATAAATAAACGTCGGTAAGCACGATTATTGAGGCAGCGAAAAGTTTTTTTTTGCCGTTAAACTTGAATTGGTTATAATAACTCATTTGCGAAATATGGCCAATGGTAAATATCCCTCCATGAAGTGAACGTGTTTTGGTAGTGAATTAAAAAACTGGCCAAAGGTTACTAATTGCCTCTGATGTCAATTATTTTAAAGTGCGAACGAAGAAAGAGGCATTATGAAGCATGCAAATTACTTAGTTGAAAACACCGCTGTAAAAACATGAGTAGCGTTTTCTAAAAATATTTAAAACTAATCTTGTCGATGTAGTTTTAGGCTTCAAAGTCAATTATTTAGCGTTTTATGTGAGAGAGGCCTAAATTATGGATAAAAGCATGATCTTAATGCATTGTTTACCTAAGATTCACGGCACATATTTGGACAAATTATACTGATACATAGAAAATATTTTCAAGACTGCACGCTTGCTTATCAAAACCTACAGAAATATCAAGTCATTATTTGTGACAAAGCAAGAGTCCTGACACAGGCTAGATTAGGCCAAAACAAAAAGCACGGCCCTAAATACATGTCTTTGAATTCCAAACTCAGCACCACTGTTTGTGCATCCGAATAACATGGCGGTCACAACGAACGTGTCAATCACATTTGCCACTGCAGGCATAGCAAATGGCATGGCCTTTATCTGTCATTATGCCAATTAAGCAGCTACGCATCAAGAGAACTGCCCATTTACAAAAGGTTGCTTTATCCCGGGGACATTTAATTTGTTTAAACGGGAAGACCCAAAGTTTGCATTGGCATGATTGTTTGAAAATCTGATAAATTCGATTAGACAGGTATCCGTTCATTATTTGTAATAATGCTATCCTGATTTTTTGTGGCTTTCGTAGGGGTTTTCGGGCAAACTGCACGATCGTGTGCAAGCACCACCAGGTTGCGGTAGCCCTCCTCATTCGGCCACTTGTGCAGCCGAATGCCCCGGTAATAATATGTTTCTTGTAAATATCAACACAGTCGTCAAGCTGCCGTGGTTTTGTGCACAAACCGCCATTCGATATTAAAAATAACCTCAGTCTTTGTATCTTTAAGTTATGTCGGTAACTCACACCATTCTAACGGACATTCTAGGAATGGCAATTATTTACTCTGAAAGTGCAATGAATTAACCGATTAAAGTATGTCCAAAGATTAACAAAAGGGGCGTGTTGAAACGTGAGGGTCTAATTTTAAACTAAATGTTATTTACTTGCTATCCTTTGGTATCACTGGAGTGCTGCCCTTGAAACAAAAATATTGTCGAGATCTGGAGTTTGCCTGTTAGTTCCAGTTTTTGTGTAAAAAGTGTTTAGCGATTCCTCTGCTCTTTCTTCTTGGCAAAGTCAAGCACCTGAGCCTAAGTGTGGTATTTCAATAACTATGCGATAAGAATACATGATGGTTACAAGAGGGAAAGCAATATGACAGCAAACTCAACGTCGACTTCTGACACTTCACAGGAAAAGAACTCAGTTTGCTTTGTCCTAGCCTATTAGTTGGAGCAATTTATAAACTTCCGGATAAGCAATGACGTAAACACTCAAGATTGCGTAGACACAGCTGAATACCAAAAGGCATATCGACTACATTAAAACCAAGAGTTTAAGAATGAATTCCAGGGATTTTTATGAAAGAAATAGGGATAAATCACACGTCGATTAATGTCCATTAGGAAAAAGACTGGTTAGTGTTAATTAGCATTAATTTATAAACAAAATTAACATGGAAATTAACTTAATTTGGTCAGTATTAGCAGTGACATTAAAATTAAGAATTAACTGGAGATTCATGAAGTATTTAATTAAATTTGCAGCAAATTGTTTTAGACCTTTGCTTTAAGTTAAAATGACAGGGAAAAAACTTCACCTTGAAACGAATGAACAGGCAAGGGGAGAGCAAGTCGAATCTTTTGTTTGTTAGCAGCAAGTGAACACACCGGAAAAGTTTTTGGTCTTTCGCCCAAGTGGAAACGCCTGTTTAGCGAAGCGTGTTAATGACTTCTAAATGCTTTTGAATAATCCATCTCATTGTCACAAAAAAACGCTTTTGTTTTTAAAAGAGTCACCAAAATTTTAAGATGAACCAACCTATATTATGAAAGACTTCTGCCAGATGCAACTACGGCTTTGCCTTTTAAGAACCTTTACTATGGAATTAACTTACAGTTGAATTGTGCACAATAAACAAAGTAAAATACAGTCAAAATTCACCCACTTATAAAGTGGATTGAGTCAGCTTAAGAAGTGCTTTGTCAGATTTCTCGCAACAGGATCTATGTATTTTCTTTTTGAAAATGCAAATTTAGTCGTCAGAAGCAGGATTAAATTTTGAAAAAGATGCAACCTTATGTGGTTAAACATAATGAATTAAAAGAAACTCAGGTAACTCAGGTAACTCAAGGCCAATGAAGACACATCCAAACGAAGGATGCCAAGTGACCAATCAACATTAAAAGTGAGGTAGCAGCGAATCCTCAAAACCCATATTCAATTTGTAGTTTTTATTATCCATAAATTGAGCCAGCAATCACCCTGACAGTTCTTATTAAACAAGATCGATGGCGTAACACAGCCTTTGTGCATCTTAAGTTTTTATTTATTTGAGAGAGATAGCCATGTAGATAATTGTTTTGCTGTTAGAGCCTATGTGGATATCTCAAAGGGCTATTTTGTACAAATCGTAAGAAGACACCTGTTGCTCATCAAAAACATGTTGCGGAACAAATTTTCTACTTAACGATACTCTAGCGTAGTTTAATAGCAGCAATTATTAGGAAATTCATGAAAAGTTAATAATCATCACTGTCTCAGACTATAAGTTTTAGGCTTATCCAACATAGCTTAGGTGATAGACCAAGGGTCAGTGACATTTTTTGTCTTCTACAACATCGTAGACAACCTCAAAGTCATTCAGTAAAATCCGGTTTCACTTTTGTTTGGAAATCTATTTTTATGGACACTGGCAGATGTTAAGATCATCAGAACTATCATCACTTAAACTGAATAAACACAAAATTTTAATGCGCCAAATTGACTTTTGCCTGCACTAAGGCAAACATTTATTAAAACTGCCACCAAAACTTATGCTGGGCTTTTGTTACCTCTTTTCACAAGGCGAAGTTTTAATCAATTCCATCTTGTACACCGCTTAAAGCACAAAATCTAGTTAAAATTATGCCACAAACAACAAAATAATTCAAGTAATTGACAAAAATTAGCCATGTCTTAGAAAGCTTTCATGGCGACTGATGATACGTCTGTTTTCATCTAGGGACTTAAGCCAAGAGTAAGTGATCACCACGAATTACGTGCTACTCTCATTAGCTAGGATGCTATATTCAAAGGGGGAAAGAAAGTAGTTGCACGTATGAGGAACCATGCCAATGACATCTTCATTGGTAGTATGACATAAGTTAAAAAGCGATTAAGGCAATTACTGCAAACAGTAAGGGACATTAAACTTGTTTTCCTTAGTCTGGTTCAATCGGAAACCTATTATTAGGTTTTACGAAACATATATTTTTGTCTTTTTTTCCATTTCTGATCTCCTGCACACATTAATGGCAAAAATTTATGCTTCTTTATGTGTTTTTAAATATAATTGTCAAATGACACCTAAATTAGTGATACAATAAACCTTAAGTAAGGTCGCGGCTTGTCAAATGGCAACGGCAGTATCATCCACAAACTCACACTCTTCGGTAGGAGCTTATGTGTTCCCTCCATGCCATGGTTTACTAGAGCACAGAAGCAAAGGCCCGAGCGCAAATAATCAAAACCCCGGTTTGGCACGGCAAAAACCTCCCTAATTAGCATAGAGCCCGTGCATCCCCAACTTGGACAAGACAAAACAAGACCTCTTGAAGACAGTCTTTTAACGCCTCAGCCAATGGCCGAGTGAACAGTCTGATGCGCCAACTTAAAAATGGCGTGAGCGGCCTTGAGAGCAATTAAAATGAATTTTGTGCTCAAACATGAATGGCCAACAGGAAGAGGACGGCTGATTTAAATACAAAGAACGCTGTGCCTAAGCAGGATGGATAGTGAAATATAGAAACTGTGAAAATCTTGAAGGATACAGCCTTAGGGAAGCTGATTTTCCTGCAAATCCAACTCCGCGAGATAAAATATATTTCACAAAAGCTTACTTGTAAGGTTATCAATGAAGCAATACGTTAATATGATCGACTAAGTTTCCTGTTGTAATTGTTATTTTCCTTTGCATCGCTCACGAGGAAAGCCAACATACCAGCATATTTTTCTCACCGATTAGTTTGAAGATATTTTTAGCATAGGATGGGCACTTGTGAAAACAAATATCTACCTTGACTGTACAAAACTGGTAAGGCCATATTCTGTTAATTGGACCCATCGAACATGCATTAGATTGTTCAGGTTGTTGAATGACTAATGAGAGGGATACTTAAGGTACACCCCTTTAACTTCCCTAACTTTGATTTATGTCTTCCACACTCTATTTACCAAAGGCCAAAATTTTTAAACTTAAGTCACATGAACCCTATTAAAATTCCATATCAAGTGGAGATAAAGGGAAGAAATCTATTTGCTTGCCAATTTCAACCAAATGACTTTGTTCCAGTTTATGATCCTCGATTAATTCCTAGCCTTAGCTTCATATTTTATGCTGTGGTCTGAAATCTCTGTCTGATTAACAAAAACCCTTAAAACACTCAGGCAGCACCAATTACGCATTCTAATTACTTAATGGTTGCCAGTCCTCCAAACAAAAACCACAAATTCACATTGAAATGTGCGTAGATCTCTTCCTCGAAAAACGTGTCTCCTTGTTCTCCCAGACGTTTTAGTACTCATAGCTACTCAGTAAATATTTTTAAGGCGTAGAGTGTACTTTATGAACCAAACATTAAAAAAATGCTGATGACCTGATAAGGACAGCTAAATTGCTTGTGGTCTCCTTCATCTGTTAGTATATTTTTCACTTTAATATTTGTACTGTTCACAATTTATTTATACAACCGTAAGCATCCAGACATGTTGTTTCAGTAGTAGCGAGTATTTCTTTCTTCAAAGTAATTTTGTCATATACAGCAAATCTGCAAAAACATCTGACCGTCTTCACCGTTATGTTTTACTACTTGATAATTCACTTTTCCCCTCAAAAGTGTCGCAAGACCACAGCCAATTAATGCAAGGATGAACCTTAAGACTACGATATTTCCATGCTCCTGAGGTTATAAACCTCTAAATAAAGTTCGTATCCACTGTCTCATAAAAGCTTGAAGACAGTGCTTGTACTCTTTTAGTGGTAGAAATCTATGCACTTGCAGGCCATGTTTCCATTACACGACTACTTTTTGTACACAGACTCGGTTTTTTTGGACGAACACAAAAGCCTAACAACCCTATGAACGATTTAAGCTTTGCATTGCAGAAAATTACCTTAATTAAGTTTTCTTAATATCTTTCGTACAATGAAGACGGGTTCCTGCTCTATCGCATCTTAGGCACCCTTAGTTATATTAAGTGCATGACCTAATTTACACAAATACTCTCTTCGAGGTAAACATTATATTTAAAATAGAAACATTTTAGTGATTTTTTGTAGTATTGGAAGGATAGGACGCAAGGGTTCAGAGTACTAAACAGCAAGTCTGTGTGAGTTACATAACCTCTCATAACACCACAGTTTTTTTTTCAGTTGAAACTGGTAAACAGTACTTTTCGCGCGTAATGCCATGCTTTTGACCTGTCCATCTCCCAACCGATGTATTTAACTTGATGAATGACTGAGCACCAAGATGGCGGCTATCTACCGTTCCGCTAAAGTTGTGTAGAATACCCGAACCCTGGTATGAATAAGACTGGTACACAACCAAGCCAGAAGCTGAGGACAGCTTCATTCCTGGGGGGAGGTAGTGTAACGACGGATCAGTGCATAGACATATTGGACCTCCTAGCCTCAGCCAATCCTGTGTCTCTCTGCGTTCCAGTGGCATGTGAGGAAGACAGGCAGCCAACCAGAGAAGAACACGAATGAGGTGCAGTATATAATGAGTGGCGTGGTCAGCGTGGCTGACTCGGATGGAAGGCACCTCACGCGTGAACCTGGATTGTGATTGGTCAATAAAGCCTGTTCTCTTGTACCAGTCTTATTCATACCAGGGTTCGGGTATTCTACAGTTGAGACGTATAAGGGCGCTGACATATTGGGCCATGCTAGCCTCAGTCAATCCTCTGTCTCTCTGCGTTCCAATAGCATGCGAGGAAAATAGGCAGCCAACCGGAGAGATATGTTTGGGGATTGGTATATCATGAGCGGCGTAGCCAACGTGGTGGACTCGGATGGATGGCGCATGACGTGTGGTTCTGGCCTATGATTATTTAATAAAATCTATTCTGTTGAACCAATTTCCTTCATACTAGGGTTCGGATATACTAAAACGTTTACTCAAAAGCATACCAACTTGCGGTTTGTCTGGAACATCTAATATACACATTGGGCAATTAAAAAAATTGAAAATCGGATGGTTATATATAAAATGAGACAAATCAAATTGTTTAGCATTTAACATAATAAAGGCCAATGGGCTAGGTTTTTGTAAACTGACAGTAATTAACTCAGTTTAAACAGTTAATCGTTCTTGCAATTAAGTAAAATATGGTTCATTATTTAATAGGATGCGCGATGGAGGTTACCGCTTCTTAAATACTGTAAACAAAAAGCACACATTTTATAGATAACATCAAGTTATGAGCAGTTGATAGGATCCCCAGGAAGTGCTCCTGTTTTGAAGTTTTCACTTGAAACTAGTTGAGGCAACGTGTCATCAAATCCGTTGACTGCACATAAACGTTAACACGAAATAACATCTAACCTGGATGTTTCCAAACAGCATTGCCTTTGCAGGACCCTTATGTGCAGCAAACAGGACTATGACATCGTCAAATTTTGTAGGATTCCGTGCATCATCCGAGATGCAAGGTAGGATGGACATAATTATGTAGGCTACTAATTCGCTTTAAGTTAACATATGTCGGACGTGCGATGCATACAATGCTAAAAAATTTAATGCTTTTACGTGAATGATACAAAAATATGGAAAATTATTGTCGGGCTTGCCATCTGATGCTTAAAAATTTTTTGAATGCATTCTCCAATAGCCGCAATAATCAAAAATTTTCATGATGGTCTGATGTGTGCACTTTTCTTTAATCTTAGTTAATTTTAGTCGGCTATATTTAATTTCCAAAGTTTATTGTCAGTTATTCTTCTTCTCATTTGCACTTGTACGTATGTGCGTGCACTGATGCCAGATTTTCTTGATCGTCATAAGACCGGGTATGGCACATGTAATACTTATTTCACAATTATAGATTCACTGGCACATTTTGGAAATGCGCCAGGATTGGTGAACGAAAAAGCCCTTATGTAGCTCTGTGTTGTATTTGCATGGCCGTGGCGATTCTTTTTAGCAATTAGCGCATATTTTTGTGCAATAAACCTTGTCACTGAGCATGACTTTTGCTTCCAATTGAATTAATAAACGTAAAAATTCAATTTGTATTTTTTAGATGGTATTGCGTCATTTGGGGATTATAAAGAAAGCTCAGCACGTCCTATGTTCTACATCGCGTCGCGTTGTTAAGATGCCTGATCCATATCGCGAATCTTATAAACCATATTTGGACCCCGTGCCGGTTGCGGGATTCTTTCTGGTCACGATTCCATTGGCATGGATAACGTACGACATAGTCTTCGAAACTGATAAAGAAATTCAGCCGAAGTAGTACTGTTTGTTATCGTAGTTTGTAATTTTAGAATAAAAATGCTTGCTTTACCGTCGTCTACACACTTTTTCTTTCGAATTGCAAATGCTTTCCAAATACCTAATAATTGACCTTTTTAGTTATGACTGTTACAGTTTTCACAGTTGTAAAGACGTTAATTTTGTCACAAAATCGGCGTTTTTTGTCACTGGCCAGTTATAAGCGCCCTGCACTTGGATCGTTGTTCTCTCGCTCCTCAGGAGGAGTGTTTCTCAGGCAATGTCGAACTCAAGGATCCCCATATTTCTTACCTTCTCGAACGTTTTTTAATAAGCCCATTCCTCAAGACGCCGTTTTTCCTGTGCTCTTTGGATCAGGCATTATTGGTGTCACGCTCGGACTTAATTTCCTTATTAACCGGAGAGAAAATAGATACAGCGATCCAAGCAACCAGCCTGTTTATGAAAAGTAGGTCAACTTCCTAAATTGATCACTTTTTTTAAAATTGATACAATTAACTTCGTTTTATAATTTAGTACGCCACCGTCTTCCCGTAAGCAAGTTCGTTCAGGACTCAATGATGGTAAGCAGAAGTAAATTCAGCCTTATGTATGCGTTTGTGAAACAAATTCTAGATGGGGTTTGTAACATAAATTTCGTGGACAAATCTGAAGTCAATTCCTGTGTTTCTCCAGTTTGAGTTTTAGTGCAGTTTCCAGAAGATGCACTTTCAATCAAATGGGGCAGTTATCTTACATATCTTAATTGTGATGGCTGAATCCCAAATATCGAGTCTATTCTCCCGCTTCATGATGTCAGTATATAGAGAGTATTTGAAGCTTTTTTTAGGTCTGAAAGTAATCACTCCGACACTATGTAAATAAAACATGCTGACTTTCGTGCTGTGTATGCCCATAAAACTGTATACTCTTCTAGCACAAGCAACCGATTCAAAAAAGCTGCAGCCAAAGATTCAGCTTCCGAAGAAAGTCCAGCATGTGATAATTGGTGCTGGCGCGGCAGGAATGGCAGCCGCTCGCGCCATTCGAGCCTCTGATCCCCGTTCTTGTGTGCTTCTTATCGCTGGGGACGAAAGTTGTGGAGAGCTTGGCCTGGCTGAGACTAATCAGCAAGCACCGCCTCCGTACGTCCGTCCTCTCCTCAGTAAGGGCCTTTGGTGGCGAACACCGGAACGTCGAGCACAGATGCTCAATCCAGAGGGTGACATCCGAAAACACTCGTGGTTGTACTTCGAGCCGCTTAGCTTCTTCATTGATCCAGAGAAGTAAGCATGCAGCGTTTCTACTTTCTAATTTTGCAAGCCCACTACTGTAAAGTGCTATCTCGTAGAATCGTCGATTGTTATTAGCGCTTAAGATTCCATGCCGTAGCGTGGGAATTTATCAGTGGTATATATTTAAAAGTGATTTTCGATTTAATGTTATCAACTAACAACCTGGTTGTTCATTTTTTGTCTTAGACTTTCCGAGACGGAGGAGGGCGGTGTGTGCTTTTTGCGGGGGAATCCTGTAGTTGCTTTGCACCCGGACCGTCATACGGTTTGCCTGGCCGACGGACAAGAGATCGCGTATAGTTGCTGCCTCATAGCCACTGGGGCCCAGCCACGACGCATGCCGGAACTCGAGCACTGCTCGATTAGTGGGGCTGACCTCATTAAAGCTCGGCGAATCACCTATTTCCGCAATCTATCCGATTACAGGTAAGCAGGTTATGGCTTATTGGGCTTTTGTGTATTTGTGTGCGCACGTTCACATCCACTTTTTGCTTCACAGCCTCCCGGTTCGCGCAGTTGTTTAATTCGACGACAATGTTCCCAACGCCGTTGTATCTAGGTTTTCAAGATAACGAGCAACCATTTTTAATCGGTTTGTTTTTCCTTTTTTGCCTAGCTACGGATCAAATTTCCCTGCAATGCATTGCTGTTGGTATCAGAATTTTCCCAAAGAAGGGAAATTCTTATGATTCTAGTCCTTGAATGCTCGGGTAGTGTGTTTGAACTGAGTTTATTTAGCGATCGCTATTGTAAATAAACTGTCCCCACCAAAGAGACTAAAACATATAATTGAAATATCCCTACCATGTAGTTTCTAATTTTGATCATAATAAAATAATCAAATTGCCCGTTTGTGTACGGGAACTTTGTCGAAAGCTGGAAACCACAGCTAACTTTAATAGCTACGGGCAGGGACAACTTGTGGATGAAGCTTGACCATTTACGAGAGACACTGCGAATTGTCGCATTGCGGATTTTGTTCTTTTCATTCTTAGACATCTCCAGGCGGTGTCTGATCGCCTTCACAAGGAAGGCGGGCGGATTGCAATCGTTGGTTCCGGCCCTCTGGCCTCCGAACTCGCGGTGAGCATATCCGGTGAGCGCCAACTCACGAAGGAGGAGAAGGAAGCCAAAACCCCGAAGGATACCGCGGAGTTCGGGGTTCACCACTTCCTTGGCTTCAAGTCAGTTGCACCGATGCAGGAAATACTACCTCCAGTCCTCGCCGACGCTGTCTCATCATTCGAGTCGAAGAAACGGGTGACTGTAGCACCGGCTACCTCAGTTGTGCGGGCGTCTCTGGTGAATCCAAAAGATCCTGCAAATTCTCAGCTTAGACTCACCGTCCACAGAAGGGAAGATGGCGGTGTTATAAAGGAAGACAAGGATGTAATTGTGGACCACATAGTTTGTGCAGTGAGTATATTTATCTGCTTTGTTTTTTTTAACGAAATTTCTAATGGTAGTAATCTGGTCTAAATCATTAGGTGTTGTGATTCTACGATTTTGTGGGTTTCTTGAACATCTAACTGGTTTCATAACCCATAGTCTTAAACTCTCTCTTTCGTCATGCTAGATCGGTGCGGATCCTCGAACAGAACTTGCTGCATCCGCCGGTCTTGAGGTAGATTCGGATAACGGTGGTTTCCTAGTAAACAGCGAACTCGAGTCCCGTGCGGACATTTATGTGGCAGGCGATGCTGCCTCTTACTGGGACTCCCAGTTGTGCTGCCGTCGTCGGATGGAGCACCTCAACTTCGCCGAGGAGAGCGGAACTCTGGCTGGTCTTAATATGGCCCGCAGTGCCGGTTCATCCGAGCCCTCGTCTTCCGACGCCTCACTTCCCCCTGAAAAAACCTACGATCCCCTTTCCTCCGTCCACGAATTTCAGCCCTCGTTTTGGTGCAGCCTTGGTACAGGCGCTGCTTACGATTGTGTCGGAGTTATCGATTCTAAGCGCCTTATTACAAGGACAGTTTTTATAGAGAATGAGAACGCAGACTCCTGCGCTGTTGTATTCTACTTGAAACCAAATGATCACAGGTTGGTGGGAGTGTTGCTTTGGAATCTGCCAGAGGATCTCTTCGAGGACTCGGAGTTTGCAGCACCAAGTAGACTTAATTTTGCGCGAAAGTTGCTCGCAGATCAAACGTTTCTGCGTGATAATAATGAAGTGCTGACACTGGCGCAGAAGTTCGACATGGGGGGTGAGATTGCTGAGAGCTACGCCGAACTAAAGGCTTACGTGGAGGCGAAAAAGGCAGAGGAGGCCGCTGAGGTTGAGGACTCGAAGAAGGCTGAAGAGGCAGGGACCAGCTCATGAATGGGGACAGATGTAAAAGGTGTAGAGGAGTCACCTCTCACGCTCCCGCCAACCCTAGTCCCTGTTAGAATATCCTGTATAGATTACTTTTTTGGAATAAATATCAAATCAATGAATTGGTAGTTCTTTCGCTTTCTGGATCTACTTATCAATATTATATACATCAGACTTAACAGATAAACATTTAAATAGTCACACTAAGCGTGACCCAATTTGCCTCTGAAGTGACCAGAAGTTCTGATCTTAATTCATCGGATAGTTTTTCGCTCCCAATTTTTAATGTTGGGTAGACTGATGTGGTCGTTTTCGAAAATTTAATTGAACTTGTAGGTCGTTGATTTTGGTGCAATGGTGTAAGTAGAACTACGTTCCGGACACCTGGTAACACCTTAGAGTCTTGTAAAAAATTTGGTAGCGCTTTTGCCAAGCTTGGGTATGTGTGTGTGTGTGTGTGCATGGTACTCTGTCATAAAATCCGCAATTTTTGAAACTTCTTTTGGTCTAGGAAACGGTAGATGATGGCCTTCAAAGTAAAGAGGATGCTGAAAATGCGAAACCGCTAAAAATGAAGGTAACATCTTTTAGTAGAGTCCTGCTTGAAAGAACCAGTTGCAATGTTTTGTGTTTGTTTTAGATAAACAGCTGGTTTGGCGTTGCCACTTGGCGATGGTGCACCAACGACAGCACGTGCGGAATCTGTCGAAACACGTTCGAGACTTGTTGTGCCGATTGTAAGCTGCCAGGAGACGACTGTCCTCTTGTTTGGGGCCAGTGCTCCCACTGTTTTCACATGCACTGCATCATCAATTGGCTAAACACCCGCCAATCAGGCCAACCCTGCCCACTTTGTCGACAAGAGTGGAAGTTCAGAGAATAGACCTCTTCATTTACTTTTTTAAAGCACGAAATCTTATTTTTTGATCCTCATAGTGACTTAATTTTTTCCCCCAGTCACCACTCTGAGTAAGAGTGGGCTTTGGCGGTTGACAGCCCGGGGCACTGCTGCTAGTTTTCAACTGTTTTTCAGCAGAAGTGATGCTATCAGTTGTGTGACTATATTCACGCTAACATCCAGCCATTTAGCTAAAGCTGTAGGCATTAAATTGTACAGCAAACATGTGACGCCTAAGCTTGATTTCTCATGCTGGATGCGTGAGGTGTTGGAGCCAAGTCTTGCGTTCAACAACGTATGCGCGTTATACGCTATTGGCGAATTTAGGTGGCTTTCATCATGAACACTGCCCGTCTATTGGGTAGGTTCTAAATGGGGCTTTGAAAAAACGAGAATTACAACAATGGATGAATTTATGCTAATATAATATTCGTCAAAAAAGGTGCCCTGTGGTAACCCGGTTTGCCTGTGTAGAATGGCTTCGCCTTATTGTACAAACTGGCCATTCGGAAGGCCTTCAATTTAGTCAGGTTGCTGGAATAAGCCTGGAGCCGTGATGCCGTTTACAAGGCTGGAAAGTCGTCAACAATGTGAATCCAGCCATGCTGTTTCTTTTAGCAAATCTTCAGCTTTTGCCTACGTGAATAGTGGACGTGCCCGTTCGCAGATGGTTTTAGGGGAGATTCACATAACAGAAAAATACAATTTAAGAGACTTTCTTCCGCTCTAACCAATGAAAAATTTTGGAAATTCTGATGCGTGTTTTCCTGACGATTCGGACACAACTATGGTGTCTGTATGCTGGTTGAGCAAGTTCGGTTGATACGAAATTACGAATGCCTATTCTCAATGCGGCAAGTGTAGCATTTGCCAAAGTAGGCTAGCCTTACTACTTATTAATTGTAGGCAGTGTCATTAGGCACCGGATGTGGTTGTTTGATTCCAGTCGGAATAGAATTATTGTTTTGTTAGATTTAATTGTGCGCCACCATTTTAGACAGAAGTTGGGGTCCTTTTCTACTATTATGGTTTGGTGCTTGATTGTAGTTTTTTGCTGATAGCTAAACGCAATTTCTCTTAATCAATTGGGACTCGAAAACGTCCAATTCCATTGCGTCCACAACTTCCTAATGACCTGAAGCTGTAGATAGGTTTATCTCAGGCAGTTTAAGTAAAATCAGTTTGCCCCTGGGAATGGACTCGCCACCTGTCAAAACACTGTCAGCAGCACTTTGCCAATCACGACATTTTGTTCGCTCACTGAAGTTCTGTTAACATTCATTTGAAGGTTTTTTGAAAGCAGTTGGGGGGGGGGTTATGCAGAAGCCTTAGATATGTCACACATTAAGGAGTTGCATGTCCCACTGCATGAATAAGCTTATGTTGCAATCATGGTTTTGCTGATATGGAGGTTCATCTATTCAGCCTGATTCTCATGCATAAGAAACTTTATAACCGCTTAACCTAATCCATCCCTTAATATGGAACTTGGGTTGCCGTTAATTTCGATGGAAAGGGAGCTTATTAAGACTGAGTAAAATCCCTGCCTGAGACCAGAAAATCACGGGTCGTGCCTATGTGTCGGCTTCGTGACCTTTCGTCCGAAAATATTTTCTTATTTCTAGTGTGGGTGCAATAAAATTTATTCACGGTTCACTTGACATTCTGTTTATCAGTAGAGCGATTGGGGGGTTGGGGATTGCAGCACTTTACCATCGAAGGTGGACGCTGAGGCCAGCAGATTTGCAAAAGTCTACAATGAGTTACGCTCATCTATCCTATAATTAACAAACTCGAGAAGAATATCGAACTCATTCCCATGCCTCCATGAATGTTACATTAGAGTATATCGGCTAAAGTGGAACCACCAGTAAATCTTTGGTTTACAAATAGGTGTTAGACAAGACACAGGTTTGCATTCTTGGACATCTTCACTTCCCATTCCTGAACAATTCAATGTGACCATTGAGTGGTATTAATATGCCGCCGTAAGCCAGTATATTGTATTTCCTTGAGTAAGAAGTCTATCAGATCTGTAAATTACTTTTCCTTAAAGAAGATAGTACAACATCGAGTAAAATGAAGACGAGTTCGGTGACATTACTGCGTCCTTCTCTTAGGGCATCACTTCAGGTGCAGCCATTCTCCATGCCACCAGGGGATCTTCACCTTGGCAAGCGACAAACTATAGAAAGGAAAGATATCGTGAGCCACAATGTGCTCTGAGTTTGAATAAAAAGGGCTCTGTTTGAGCACCAGACAGAAGTACATTTTAGCGGATGTCATGATCATTATCGCCTTCATCTTCCAGAGTCGTGAGATTCCCAAAGAAGTGCAATTGGATTTTGCTTGAAAAACGCATGAAACCTTTCTTTATGCATCCGTCCGCCTATTGACCATTTTCTCAGGATCCGCTAATGCACCTTGAATTAAACAAGGTCGTTTTCAAAGGCTTGCAGTGGTCATCATTACTGGTCTTTCCTGCTCGTGATTTGTGGTCCCTCGGAAGGTTACACTAAGTGAGTTTGATGCATTCACTTACCGCATGTATTTAAATAATTAATTTAATTGCGTCTATGCGTTGATACTAATTTGTGGACATTTAGTTGACAAAATCCTTTCTTAAACTAACACACGTTTGCTGATTATTACTGACGGTTACGCCACAATTTGTAAGTAAGCAAATGGCTAAGCCCTTTTTACCTGTAGCTTATTCAGCCTCTTGGTTCAGCTGGGATTTTCGGAACTGCGAATCGCTCTTTAGGACAATGTGAAGGTAAAATTGCTTTAAAAGGCTTTAAATTAGGCAAAAATATTACACATTTTGCCATTTAGCGAAGAGGTTGCATAGGGAAGTGCTGTCCCCTAAAGCGAAAATTCCTTGTGACCCACTAGTGGATCTCTCTCTCTGTGTGTGTATGTGTATAATATTACCTACCTGGTTCAATGCAGCCCTCACTGAAAAAAGTTGACTTTCAATGTCGTCAATAAGCGAGAGCACCTGATGCGGACCCTCAACCACCTCAATTGACTCCGTGTAAGCATTGTAGTGGATCGGCCACGGTCGCTTTATACGTTGAATGAAGTGACTGAAAAGGATGTAAAAAGTTAGGTTAGGAACGCGTCTGGACACTGAAATGTCCAGAGAGCATTGTATTACTTCAACTTGTCCTGTGCTTCTTTCAAACTGGATGAAGTAAAGTAGACGTTCTGGTACGTGGTTACCATACATTCGGTCTTCACAACTTCGTCCGGTTGAAAGGGTCTTCTTACAGCGGCATCACTTAGAGCGTGCTTTAAAATGAGGAAATATGACATTGATAATGCATTTACTCAGTAAATTTTTTACATGCTACTACAAAGTAAAGATGACAGAGCACCTAAAGATGCGTTTTATCAGTTATCTCGTGATAATTTTCGCACTACCTTACTCCTTGTTTACCGACAAACAGCTACTAAATGAGTGTTGTTGCGAAACTTTAAGCAGATGAGGCAGCGGCATTGCTAGGTTTTAATGTAATGTAATATGAATATTTGCAGGGAAAATATTCTCCGTTGACTTACTGCCACTGGGTGAGCAGGTTTCAAAACCTGGTCTGTACCGCACATTACCAAGACAGCGATTTATTAACCTACATTTGATTGGTGCCTCAAACTTTAATGATGCTAGCATTAAATTTGAAGACCGGGGATTTGCGGAAGCATCCAGAAGGGACGAAACAGCAGTTTACTGCCAAACTTAGGCTTACAGGATGAAGAAACCTTCATGTGTATGTGGTTTGTTTAATGTCCAATTGCTGTCATTACAATTTATTATTTCTCACGACACCCCACTATTTGGTCATAAATATAAACGAAATCCAATCATCTAAACTGTGTCAGCTAATATTTGCCTATTTACCACTTAAGCACACTTTATTTCAGACGTCGATATCAGCGTCTTTATTACATTTCCTAATGCCAATGCCTGCATTAAAGTGTATTTACTAAATCTGAACAAAATAAATTTATTTGCCATAGATTTACATACAATCTTTCATGACAGCTGGCAAACGTGGTGGCCCAGGTGTAAGAGAATCCCAGGGATTATTAGATAAAAAATTTAAATAAAACAAATTCGTTGCACAATCTTGCAAAAAGGTTTATTGGTGAAATAGAGCTAAAACACTGTTCAATATTAATCAATCTTGTTCCATATTTTACAATTGTAATACTCAGTAAGATTTTGCTACATAAGGGCTACCCTATGAATTTTCTACAGATGCTGTGAGATGAATGTGTTAATTAGGATTAAAAACACAAATGGACTGCCATAGGCATGTTGAACTCACCTTCAGTTCGGCCGCAGAAGACAAAAGGCCCGCACCATAGGCGCGCAGCTGGCCTTCCTGCTCGCATATTCCGAACTCGGCCGTAAAAAAATAGAGCTATGGGTGAAAAAGTGGCGAGGTTGAAACAGTGATGGGGACGCAACATGTCGTAATTTACTCATGTATAGTGAAAAAGCATGTAAGTATTTGCCCCTATGAAGGCAATCGTTTCATTGCTTTTAGGAAGCGCATTTACTAAAAAAGCTAGAATTGTTTTTGGAAACAAATTTAACACACTTAATAGTTAAACAAATACACATGAAGCCGTCTGTCGTGTAACTGACGTGATTCAAACTCCAGCTCTTAGTCCCTGCTAGTAGGGCATGAAGGCCTAGGCATCACTTGCGATTGAAATAATCTCTCACCGTGGCGAGCTGTTTGACGTCCTCCTCAGAGGCTCCAAGGGAGGCGAGTCCCAACTCCTGAGAAAATCTTGCGAATTCGGGGTTGGCTAGAAGTGGCACATGTCCCATCAGCTCGTGAATGCAGTCCCTAACCAATCACAGAATAAACTACTTTGAACATCAAGTAGTCAAATTGTACTTACACTCTTTATCGGTGGTTGTCTCATATTTGATTCAAAAAGCCTTTAAACTTACTAAAATATAAAAACAAAATCATGACTTCTCTAGAGAGAGGTTTAAATCATCGCAAAAGGTGAAAATCGAAAGCAGAACTCTACGTCAATCTTTGTCTTATTTGTTAGCCTTGAAAACTGTCTTAATGACATCTTATACTAACTCGTCACTCGTGTTCTTGATTTCAATACGTCTAATGATGAACAATGGATTTCTAGCAGTAAATTCTGTTTGGTTAAATACCACGTATTTACGTTTAACTTAAGGCGCAACTACGGTGCTTGCTACTTACGGACCAGTTCTGCATGACGATAGAACTATCTAGAGTTATTTCAAGTATTGTATAGCCTAAAGACTCAAACAAACAAAGACGGCACATGAAATAATAACCGCACATGCAGTTTTCGTGTCGACGTTTGATTCTAAGTTCCTGAAAAAAATATTGAACATTCCTTGTTGATTATGTTTCCTTAGACAGAAATCACATTTGTTTGATGAGTAGGTTTTTAAAGATTAAAAAATTTCTTGAAAGTAACTTGGTGGTTACAGCCACTTCGTAAAAATTCATTTCAAGCCAGTGGGCTGCCCTATATGTCGCTTGCCTGACTGAGGATGAGCCCTATTCTCTAAACAAATTGGCAAAAAAGAAGGTATTGTGTTCTCTTATCCCTACTACACAAAATAAACTAATAGGGCCCTAATAATAGTTTGCAACCTTATAGTTCTAATAGTTCCCCTTATAACTGTGTGACTGTGTATTCGTGGTCGTTGAAATGCAGGACCAAAGGGCCTAATTGTGACAGTTTTATTTTGAGTCTGTCCTATATTTGACATACAGGCTTCAACATTACACGTTAAACATGCAGCTTAGTGACTCGCAGGTAGTGTAAGGGCACCTACGGTTCAGGAGTGTAGAAGGGGTCTGCGCTGTGTCGAATGTACTGCGTGCAGTAAAACACCCGAAAGGCCAGGGCCTTGAGGAAGTCCCGAGCAGAAATGTAGCCGGCCACTGGGCGTAGAGTAAATCCAGACTGCCCTTGAAAAGTGTTTCAGTTTAAAGTACTGCAGGGAAAGCCTTACTTTTCAAGAATGTGGACACGTCTTCCAGTTGTGGCAAGTCGTCTTCTCTGCCAAAGGGATAAAGTCGGTGGCATGAAGTGTGCGTCTTACCTGTAACCCGCGTACTTTTGCAGGAGTGGAATGTTCTCAAGATACTCCTTGCATGCGTGCGTTTGATAAAGCTGCAGCAGTTCTCGGTACACTGTTCCCCTGCAACGGCAGAAGTTTCATGATTGTACCCATAATGGCACAGTGACTAGTTGACTGCAAGTTCCGTTAGGTCGTTTAGTTACACTATTCACTCAAAGTTTACGTTTGTACATAAAGATTAAAGGTATGCATTAAAAATTAGCACTATCATGAGTTGGGTATTTTTCTGGTATTTAGTGAAGTAAGTAGTCACACTTGAAAAAATGTTTTGATAATGTAATATATCAATTGGTTGGAAATCATAAAAAAAAGTGAACAATTATGTAGAAGTTTGAAATCCAGAATGCACCATTTCTTGCGTAGTTTAACAGCAATCAAACGTGAAATATTTCGGAACAAACTAGTGCCGGAATGTTTGCAAAGCATAAGGAGCATTTAGACAACCCAGTCAACTCAGAATTTGTTATGCACCACATAAAATAGTTTAATATGTTGCAAACAAGACTGTAAATGACCTTAACGAACGGGATATGACAAAGCCAATGCAAGTGATCAGCAATGTATTTTTACGTTCCCAAGTTGATAGCAAATAACCAATGAAGATAAGGATTTAAAAGCAATAATTGATATCACGATGGTAAAGATAACTGTCCAAACGTGAAAACATTTGTAACCGAAGCTGACAATCAAAAGGCTTGTATGGGATATTTCTTAGAAAAACAAATGCTCTAAATTAGAAAATAAAAATGGCGTTTTTCAGTATAGCAGTAAAATTAAATAATTAATATATTGGTACTTTCGGAATTTGAGTCAACATGCAACTTTGTGTTCCATAGGTGCATTCGAAGTGTAACAGCTAAAGAAAATGATCCGTTCATTAAAAATGTGGTTGGTCACCTCGAAACCATATAAAAGTCGATTACTGACTACATGTTTACATCATGTCAATTTACCACATATTTTAACAGAGAATTGTGATTGGCTGCAAGTACCCAAAATTACGTTGTTCTTCCTAGTTTTGAAAAAAAATAGTGGTGTCTCCATACGCTTGTGCTCCCCACAAGAAAGCAAGATCAGTTAGGTTATTAAAAATAATCAATTTTAATTTATGATCACATTGCAAAGGACCAAAAAATTATCAAAAAATCAGTATCCTGAAAACTCCTATTACTATTCGCAGTCCATTTAAAGCGAATTTTAGGCCTGACAACTCGATAACTAAACCGACTTGACTTTACAAATTAGGTTATGTGATAGGGGGGTGTGCACAACTCACCATGTCTCTCGCTCCTCCTTTGTGTACTCAATGCGGGGTAAAGGCTGTCCACTAAAGTCAAAATTTGTCAAGATTATCATATCCATAATGATGCCAACAAAAGTCAAGTGCAACTTGTCATCGCAACACAGCCTTGACCCCCCCCCTCTTCTAATCTGTCTGAACAGCCTCCCAAACGGACAAAAGGGCACAAGCCACTCAATTCAAGCAAACACCACTTTACTGCAGTCTTTTCGGATTAAACTGCAAGTTACAATAAGTCTCCATCTTAAACCAAATTTGCAATTCGTTTTGCGTTATCAAAGCCCCCAGCATGTTACTTTGACAATAATCATTCTTGTTCTGGAACTGAATTATAAAGTGGTTCTGACAATATTGGCACTATTTCGAGCATCGAAAACCAAAAGTTTTCTGCGTTAGAATCCATTAACTTACTGAAGGTAAATTGAGTAAAATATGAAATGCATATTTGGTAAAACGATGACATCTAATGTACAATGTTAAAAAATTAGAATGATAAGCCTGTAAACAAAAAAAATTGGACCCTTATGAAATCGTGGCTACATTTATAAGGAATAACGTTGATTGGCAAGGGATCGTTGTTTCTCTTAAATAATTTTCTCCTGAAATTTGAAAGTTACAAGTCAAACGCAAGCAGGCGCTCTTTCTCTATAAAACCTTGAGGCATACAGGCATAGTTAACTTCCCGTAGTAATCGTTGTAATCCTTGAGACAAGTTGTGAGCCAAAAGTGAACTCAAAATTGACCAGAGGAAAAGTTTGACAGCTAATGCCGCTTGTATTGAGGTACAAGACTAGGACCAGTGATCATGAATGCATTTACAAATGGTGAAGTTTCACGGTACTGTTGGAGACGGGGGGATGATCTCAGTTCCTTTTCTGCTAGTCGCCATGAGCCTATAGTCTAGTCGACTTGCAATGGACGCAGAAGTTTGCTTTACTTTTACACACTTACTAACTATACTTGAATGCCATATTTGCAAGCTCGATGCGACGCATTCTGTAAGCCTCGTCTTTGAAACTTGGATGATCGGCGTCAAGGTGCTTTCCATACATGAAAACATTGTTCGATACCACATCCAGTTCGGAAATATGTCTCGGAAACCACGGAACCATTTTCATTACTAGAAGAAAAGGCAAAGTAACTTTATTATTTAAAGGTTCCGGTAAACTGACTGCTACTGACCATCGAATCCCAAAGTTTCGTTGACTTTTCATTTTAATTGTTTGATAAAGGCACTCGATCACATTAACGAGCCTGTGAGTCAACATCGTTCTGCGCTGATACGAAGTAACAAATATTGTTAGAATTATTGCTTTTAATCTATGTTAAAACTCGACTATTTGTTGTTACATACTTTTTCCAAAGCTGTGCACAAACGCTCAATGCTTGCTAGATTTAGTACCGTTACCATTGGCACTGGGTACCACTTAATTATTGCAAGTAATTTAAGCCCTACAGGGCATACATATATCGTGTAAGCGTTGGAAGGCAGCAGTCATCTTAAGCAAAGTAAAAATTTCCGGCATCGATGTTCATGCTATTAAAGATTAAAAGCATAAACATTGGAGCATGATATCTTAGAAAAAGACTACACTTTGTTCATGTAGAAGCAGAAACTACGTTTGGCTACTGGCTAGGACAAAAACGCTAAGCACTGAGTTTCTGGATTCGAGGAGAAGAGTAAAAGCAAGAGTTAAATTCCCACGTCCAATGGCTTTGCAGTGTGGATTTTAGACGTCCTTTGACCTTTTCGACCCTGTTGGAATACCAGACCAACTCTACGCTGACTACTTGTGAACTTTTCGTTCAGAAAATCTTGCTTTACACTCCACTGCCATGTCCTTCTGGGGGTTAGGTTTACCTTCGATTAAGTGACTTGGATGGCCACGAACCCCAACACGTCATGGCCCCCACAGACCTAACACTCTACGTTTATAAGGTCTAGTTACACCACACTTATGACCTCGTCTGTGACACAAATTAAACTTGCACTGACATTTTCGGTGTGTAATTTGTTTCAAGATCAAGACTTCGAAATATTAACTATGATTCGGTTTAAGATTTGGCCAGATGGACATAGAGGCTAGCGAGCTTAGGCCAAGACTTATTTAATATTTATACCTTAGTATGAAAGTCATTTGGGTATAAAGTACTGCGTGTACACTCTTAAAGGTAATCCTAAATGGTGGAGAATAAAGTAAGACTTGAGTGAAGGAAAGTAGTGAGATTCAGAGTTCTCAAATTTTTCCACTGGCTCAGTCACTTGCTATACTGGATGCATTAATTGGTCAATTTATGAAGAAGCACAAACCTTTTATGATCGGGAGTGAATTTTGCGACTCAGCCGCCTCTACGGTAACTCTCCCGATTACGTCCTTGCAGGCAGCTTGAAGTGATTGCATTACTTCGCTTTGGCAGCGAGAAAATGGCTTTGAATAGACCACCGTCTCACCACTAGCCTTTGCCTTGATTCCAGCAACGCCAACATTCAGCTCCTAAATACATTCAGCCTATTTATTTACTAGATATATATTTTTATCGGGCTACATGTAACATGCTGGGTTACGGTGCTTAAAATACAAAAAAATAGGATAATAATTTGTCGTTTGGATATGGTTAATCATTTTCGTAACCTTAATACTTTCAAATTAGGCACTTACAGTGAGTCATTACAAGAGTGTTTAATTAAGCTACAAAACCTGACCTTCTGTGAGTATCACGTGTTAAATGGTAACCTAGGCCAAGTACACGAATAAGCATAAGGGTTGAGAATAAATTTTGTGAAGACAGTCAATCGTATTTGAGCATTTAAAGGGTAGTTTAGTTGGTACGATGAATATTTTACATTTCTGCGGCATTAAATCAAGGTCATTACATTTCAAAAAGGAAATTAAGCCTTTTATATTCACACAAACGGATTTTTAAGAATATATGCCACTATGCCATTATATTATTATTTAGAATTCCATTTAGTAAAAAAACACGAATAGCGTTGGAACACAAATGCAATTTGAAAGAAATGCAGAATAGAAATTCTTAAGAAACGTAGACTTTGTGCAGTCATGTTAATCTTGTTACCGTGTTGAGCATTTCATGCATAGACATTGATTTTCCTGTAAAAACACCAAGCATCTGTCATAGCTTTCAAGTAATGCACCCATTTAAAGAGATACCTGCAATTTCTGAAGAACTGCGGAAAATTCACTAACACTTGCTTCTTTGTTGATCACAAACGCGATTTTTGTCGTCCCATTCAAGTCCATTTTGTGACTTCCTTACTGGACTGATTCTTACCTATTTATAGGGTCTATTTATGTGCGCCTCATATCCTACACTAATCCAGAGTTAACTGACTTTAATCCTACTTACATAGACTGCAAAGCGGTAATCCTCCTGTAAGGGCTACTGGTCACGCAAATAAAATTGATCTTAAGTAAACAAATATTAACGCCAAGATACATTTTAGATTCTTTTCTAAGCATGTTTTACCAGGACATATGTATTTAAGGGATTCAGTTACTGAAGATGGCAAATTCTGTCCCATTAAAGGCAACCTAGTTGTTGCATATTTATGGAATCCATTAAAGGGTGTTGCATATTTTCTTATTAATCCAATGTTAATTAGCTTTAATCCAATAAATACAGAGCTCGGAGTGGTAATCCTACTTTAAAGACTACCGAGCTCTGAAAAAAATTAGCTTGAGCAAACAAATTTAGGATTACACAAATTTTGCATCCTTACAACACCCTTAACCCATTTTACAGAATTTATTTAAACCGCTTGACTAAGTGCGTGAAAATTGGATGCAAAAAGGCATGCATTATCTACCAGAAGAGCTCAAAAATCGGGTGAAATACAATCTAAGCTGCTGGCGCAGTTGCCCATTTTCATGATGGCACGCTTGAAAAGATTACCGCTGAATTTATTTGAAAAGTCATAGCTTGAAATAACTTATTATATTAAAAAAAACTGACCCAGAAAATTATATATTGCCAGATTCTTTGAGTTTTAAAATTTTTTGCCACTGCTAGTCACGCTATTCACAACAGTTTTGATTCATGTTAGAAACATCGGGAAGACCCATTAGTATTTGTGCTTAAGACCTCAATTCATTTGAAGGAATTTTAGTAAACAGGAAACATTGGCATCTTGAAAGAATAGCGCCGAGCAGCCGTAACATCTTGTTGACCGCTCAATTAATATTTAGCAATTGAAGATTACCTAGCTTGCGCTTACATCAAAAGTTTACAGGATGTTGATTTACAATAATGTCTATATTTACAATATACTATGCTTGCCTTACCAGGCATAGTCTACAATTTCTGCATCACGTCATTCCTAACACTTGTGTTCATTTGTCGCCTGTGTTGGCTTATGCGTGCGTGCGTTAGTCGACAGAGTATCTTCGTCCGAATTTGATTTTATTCAGTAAAACTTGT